>JAHDVE020009261.1:0-204372 GCA_022606495.2 Halesus radiatus
TGGTGGAATTCCATTGTATTAGAATTGAAATTAAGACACTTTTGTACTTTCTTCCACTTATTTATTTTCACCAGGACCGGTTTCATCCCACTACGGACATTTTCAGACTGGTAGTTGACATTCTTATGCTAAGGTATTTATATAAACTTAGGCAGGGTTACACAACATTGTATCTATATCATGAATGTTTCTATTTTGTTAATTTATATAATTGAAAAGGTTGGTATTTTATTTTGGTAATATTGGGATATTCCCTTCTTGTGGCTTAGGGTTAATGGACAAATATTGATGGTACTATGCTATTTATTATTATTATTAGGGTTCTCCGTGAATTTGGGTTATTATTAATTTGGGAAACCGGTCCTGGTGAAAATAAATAAGTGGAAGAAAGTACAAAAGTGTCTTAATTTCAATTCTTATATTCTATTAATAGAAAACCATAACTATAAATAATAATGTTATGTACTTAACTTTTTTAACCCAAATTATAATAATAATATTGAACATTAACATTATCATAATATATGCATTGACAACTGGTTTACCCATGAATATTCTTATTTCTTTCATCAATAAAAGTTTTTTTTTTATTTATATTGAACAACAATTACAGCTTTAAGTCACCCAAATTAAGTATAAACTAAAAAAAAATACATATTTAAAATACAAAACAAAATCGACAAATAAAAATTTCCATAGAAATCCAAAACCAGAATACGCGCGGACGAGACCCGTGACGTCAGATATTCCGAATGCAATGATACCAACATAACAGCGTGTTTTGATTAGATGATTTTTATTAACTTTTAAATAACGATTCATAAATTCCACGTAAAATTAATTATACATGATTTTTTTTTACATAAGAGTATATTTATAGTTTTTTTTTATTCAATAGTTGTGCAGACATTTTCTGGCGTCATTATTAGTATAATTAATAAGAAGTACTTTGTTTACACCACTGCTATAAATATCATCATGTTTGAGAAGCAAAGCTTCCCTCATCAGGATAAACAGAATACTTGCATTACAAGTAATTTACAAAAAATATTTAATTAAAGGGTGTCTTGGTCGTGTTTATCTTATATAGAAAAGAGGAGTTCTTGTGTCTGATAAGGGAGCTACGGTTCTTACTTTGGTAGTTATCAAATATTTAAGTTGCTTCTATTTATAAAATGTTTTGTATGAAGTATTTACGTATGTAAGTTTATTTTAAAGAAGAGTTTAATTTTATTTATTTGTTCTGATTGGTCATTAATACAGCGCATTTCAATCGGGAGGTTTATTGTAGTTTTTTTTGTTAAATATAATTACTGTTTATCATGAAACATGTAGATAGTTATACGTTAAAAACAGTGGTGTAAACAAAGTACTTTTTATTAACTATTTTTATTAATTAAATGTTTTGTTACATGGTTTTATATTACAGATTTTATGCAACTCTTCCATTATAAGCATTTGCATGTGGATGGAAGAGGAGTGGACATTAATTATGAATGGTCAAGTAATATAATATATGATACATGTATATGTTGTAGTAGGTACATTACAGTTTGATTAAGAAAGAAAAATATATATACATATGTAGTAAATGTGGTATAAAGAGACATTTATATTATATATCATAATTAAGATAATGTATTTAAAAATATATACATATGTAGTAAATGTGGTATAAAGATACATTTACATTATATATCATAACTAACATAACTAAAGAAAAAAAAAATATATATATATAGAGATCCCCTCTCGTACTATGTTGATCAGACGTGACGGTACGCCAGGAATTTGTTGATCCGGAGGAATTTGTTGATCCACCCTAATTTGTTGATCCAATACCAAATCAGGCATATAAACGTTGATCCAAAAGATCAACTTTCGTCACATAGATTTTGCTGTAAACCACGCCCATTTTTCCATCACATATACATTTCACACTTTTTCCCTTTGTTGATCCGATTTGAATGAACCAATCAGGGCGCTGTGTTTATCAAAGGCGTGCACGTGGTTCTTCACTGTGCTCATTTGTTGATACGATTTAAATGAACCAATTGGAGTGCTTTGTTATCAACTGGTTCTTAACGAGTATAGGTACCGCCGCCCCGGAACGATTCGTTGAATTAACACTACCTTGACGATTTTTTTGCGAATAACGCACAAGAGTCCCAACTGCTTCTAACTTGAGAGATTCAATTTCGGAGGCAGGCGTAGACACCGCCACCCGAAAACCATTTAATGGATAACCAACACCTCTGCCATAGGTCACCCCAATTGGTTCGCTAAGTTTGGTGACTTAGCAGGGGTGCCCGGGTTCATGGGGGTTAAGTTTGTGCAGTCTTAACAGTAGAGTTTATGAAATGATATATGATTTTTCTATGAGAATTCCGCAGAAAAGTCCCAACTGCACAAGAGTCCCAACTGCACAAGAGTCCCAACTTCACAAGAGTCCCAGCTGCTTTCAACCTGGTAGATTCGACCTAGGAGGCAGGTGTAGGTACCGCTGCCCGGGAACCATTAAATAGATAACCACATCTCTGTCATAAGTCTCACCAAGTGGTTAGATTCGTTTGGTGAATTAGCAGGGGTGCTCGGGTTCATGGGGGTTAAGTTCTTGCACGTCTTAACAGTAGAGTTTATATGAAATGATATATGATTTTTCTGTGAGAATTCCGCACAAAAGTCCCAACTGCATAAGAGTCCCAACTGCATAAGAGTCCCAACTGCACAAGAGTCCCAACTGCTTTCAACCTGGTAGATTCGATCTAGGAGGCAGGTGTAGGTACCGCTGCCCGGGAACCATTTAATAGATAACCACATCTCTGTCATAGGTCTCACCAAGTGGTTAGATTCGTTTGGTGAATTAGCAGGGGTGCCCGGGTTCATGGGGTTTAAGTTTTTGCACGACTTAACAGTAGAGTTTGTATGAAATGATATATGATTTTTCTATGAGAATTCCGCAGAAAAGTTTCAACTGCACAAGAGTCCCAATTGCACAAGAGTCCCAACTGCTTTCAAACTGGTAGATTCGATCTAGGAGGCAGGTGTAGGTACCGCTGCCCGGGAACCATTTAATAGATAATCACATCTCTGTCATAGGTCTCACCAAGTGGTTAGATTCGTTTGGTGAATTAGCAGGGGTGCCCGGGTTCGTGAGGGTTAAGTTTATGCACGTCTTAATAGTAGAGTTTGTATGAAATGATATATGATTTTTCTATGAGAATTCCGCAGAAAAGTCCCAACTGCACAAGAGTCCCAATTGCACAAGAGTCCCAACTGCTTTCAAACTGGTAGATTCGATCTAGGAGACAGGTGTAGGTACCGCTGCCCCGGGAACTATTTAATAGATAACCACACCTCTGTCATAGGTGTCACCAAGTGGTTAGATTCGTTTGGTGAATTAGCAGGGGTGCCCGGGTTCATGAGGGTTAAGTTTATGCACGTCGTAACAGTAGAGTTTGTATGAAATGATATATGATTTTTCGATGAGAATTCCGCACAAAAGTCCCAACTGCACAAGAGTCCCGACTGCACAAGAGTCCCAACTGCTTTCAACCTGGTAGATTCGATCTAGCAGGCAGGTGTAGGTACCGCTGCCCAGGAACCATTTAATAGATAACCACACCTTTGTCATAGGTCTCACCATGTGGTTAGATTAGTTTGGTGAATTAGCAGGGGTTCACGGGTTCATGGGGGGTGAGATTTGTCCAGGTGTTAACAGTAGATTATGTATGAAATGATAAATGATTTTTGTATATGAAAACCGCATAAGAGTTCAGACCGCACAAGAGTCCCAACTGCCTTCAACCTGGGCGATTTAATTTGGGAGGCAGGTGTATGTATGTTTATGGGGGTGAGGTTTTTCCAAGTCTTAAGAGGAACGGCTGCGTTGCCTGTTTCATACATAACTTAATTTTGGATTTTAGGCCAAAATACCCATCGAAACTGAATGGTGTATTTTTTTTTTAAATTAAAGTTTTAGTAAATATCTAGTACGGATGATAAGTATTTTATGTATTTTTGTTTTAAATTATGAAGAATATGCCATGAGAAAAAACAAATTTTCACTTTGAAAATCATTAGCGGGTTTATTGTTTTTTTTTTTAATTATTATATTTGCTATGTAAACATGATTACGTAAATAAAATTATAAAAACAATACGTTTAAAAAAAAAACGTTTTTTCGGGTCGATATTTTACATCATATGTACTGCAACTTTGTGTTCCAACATAAATTGGTCGGTTTTAATTTAATGTAATGTCCACCATAATGCTTATTTTAAACATTTTTTTTAATATTATATTTCAGTGTATTTTAAGAACAGGGGCAAAACTTTTTTTTTTGAATCACCGCTAGACCACAAATAATTGTTTAAGTGCCTCTAAAATGGCAAATAATCAATTCCTTTAATGGCCTCTAATCAAATAAAATTGCTTAAATGGATTTTACTGTGTTTTGTAACTAGACCTGAATAGCCAGGTACTTCCTCACATTCCTCTACCCATCTTCTTTCCATTCCCTTTACCATCAGCCTCACAAAATACCCAATTTTGGGGTACAATAATCTTACTTGCTTGAGCGGTGCTCACAAGAATAAAAGTTAGTTAGGTACGCTATTATTTGTTTTCATTATTTAATGTTCAAACGATGAAACAGTTTTACTAAAATTTATAATAAAAATAAAATTGTGAAAAATATTTTTTTTAAGAATGTACTTAAAAGAATGATAGCTTATTTGTTAGTTTTATGAACATGATCAAAAAATATAAAATTTCTAATCTAGCTCAATTGAGACAAAACTACTCAATTCTCTGAGTTTATCACATATCTGGGCATTTTTGAAAAGCGTTGTTTTGTATTATTAGGGGAATCCTACAATCCACAACTTGTAACGAGCGAGATACAGAATTCAGATAATGTCACTCTTCTTTCAAATAACTTGTCAATGTGTTAGACAGAGAAAAAAACCGTAAACATTCATTTCAACTTCACTAACAAAAGAACAGTAAATATATACGTTTTATGTTACATCTCTTTCGTTATCATCAGTGAGAAACATCAAGAAAGAGATATCATATTGAATGTATGCTCAAGTCGTCGACTGTAAGATTATCTTGAAGAAATTCAAATTAGCTGATCTAACAGACAATGAAATCTCTGTACATTTATTTATTAAACTTAAAATAGTTCCACTTCATGCGGTCTAATATAAACTTATATATTTTTATTTTTTTTTTTTTATTTAATATAATAATTTTTTTTACAGAGAGTATATAAAAATAAGACATGATTCATATTCATATAGTGTAACAAAAATATAATATAGCTATTCCTCACCATAAAGAAACAAAGTTCTTGTGTTTGGTGAGTGATTATCGCTTAATTAATCAAATCATAACTTGAAATATTGTTGTACAATAGCAGGAAAATATGAATTTGTCGTGTAAATTTTGTAATTTATCAGTAGTAATAGTATTAAAGAAAAGAAAAGAAAGTAGAAGAAAAGAAGAGAAGATAATAATAAAAGACAAAAAAATCTAATAATAAAAAATAAAAAATAAAAAAATTTAAAAAATAAATTGTTACAGTAGTTTGAGATAATTTTTTAATCTATGTTGAAATTCATCGATATTTTTTATAATTTTAAGATCAGATGGCAGATTGTTAAAAAAGTTATTCCTAGATATAGGTATGTGTTTTGCGTATGCTTAGTATTGAATGGCGGGATTTTAATGTTTTGCTGATACCTTACGGATATATTAAAATGTAATTTATTTAACGTTTTTTCTTTAAAGATTTGAATAATTGCATATTTTTTATAAATTTTATCTACTGTAGGTACATTGAATATTGTAAAAAGCTTTTCAGTGGAAAATGATGATGGTTTTTTTAAAATTACCTTTATTATCAATCTTTGAATTATTTTAAGTGGACTTAAAATATTATCATATGTTCCCCCCCAGCCAATAATTCCATATTGTAAAATAGACTGAACAATTGCATATTACACTCTTTTTAGGTTTTCTAGTCTAAGAATATTTCTTAGTCTTATAAATATATATATACATTTTCTAATTCGTTTAACAAGTTCACAAATATGTGTTTTCCATTTAAAATGCTGGTCTATATACACCAAGGTATTTAATTTTGGAAGTTGGACTAAGTATTGAACATGCTTGATTACAATTGATTCTGTTGCAGTTACTTTGGTGTATTATAATTTTTTTTTCTGGTTTTGATTTAAATTTATTGATAGAGAAAGGAATAAATTTTGTTTTTCCAGTGTTAAGGGAGAGTAGATTATTATCGAACCAATTTTTAATATATTAATATCAGTATTTGTTAGCTTGTTAATAGAATTCCAGTCAGTACCTTCAATTATTATGACAGTGTCGTCAGCATAAGATATTATTTTTCCGTTTAGCTTTTGCATGAATATGTCATTTACATAGATGATAAAAAGTAGAGGTCCCAGTACCGTACCTTGAGGTATGCCAAAATTACTTGTTTTTTTATGACCAAGTACCTCGTTTATTTTTACCACTTGAGGACGTTTGAAAAGATAGCTTTTTATCCATTCCAGAGCTGTACTATTTATTCCAATGTTGCTTAATTTAATTATAAGTTTGTCATGAGATATGCTATCAAACGCTTTTTTGAGATCTACAAAAATTCCAAGGCATTTTAGTGATTTATCTAATGAAGTGTGAATAAGGCTAGTTAATTTTGAAATTGCATCCTGTGTGCTTCTCATTTCCATAAAGCCGAATTGATTTTCGTGAATTATGCTATTACATTTTATAAACTGGTTAAATCTTTTTTTTACAAGTTTTTCAAAAATTTTGCAATATTTGAGATTACTGAAATGGGACGGTAATTATTAACATCTTCGGGATTACCAGACTTAAATATTGGAGTTATGGTAGTTTGTTTGTAATTACATGGAAATACTCCGCATTGGAAACTTGTGTTGATTATATGCATTAACGGTTTAGAAATTTTGTTTTTAATATTTTTTAAAATGTTAATTGTAATTCTATCAAAACCTGGGGCAGAGCCTCCTTTCATGCCGTTTATAATAGTTACTATTTCGTCCTCTGTGGTGAGTTGAAATGTTGACATTTTATTTTTAACATCAACATTACAGTCTGGAATTGTTATATTTGGATCTTTGTGTATGAGATTGGCAAGATTTTCTCCTTTATTTGCAAAGAATTCGTTAAATATATTTGCAGCTTTTAAAGGGTTCTCTTTGCAACATGTTTTCGAATTATCATGAATAATAGTGCATTTCTTGTTTTTATACTTTTTTTTGTCCATTATCTCATTTATAATCGTCCATTCCTTTGTCTTTTCAACCTGTATGTTTTATGATATATGAGAGTTTATTTTTATATGCTTTAAAATGTTTCTGTAAATGTTCATTATTTGGTTGTTGATTAGTTAATCTATAAAGAGCTTGCTTATGACGTACGGATACTATTAAACCGTGAGTTATCCATGGTTTTATAGGTTTGAGGTTAGGTAGTTTGGATTTGGATATGACATTATTTGTTGAGTCATTTATGAATTTAGATAATTTTTCTTCAAACATTTTACAACAAACATTGACATCATTACATTGATATAAATCAAGCCAATTTTCTACTTCTAATTTACATTTTAACGTATCCATGTTAAGTACTTTTTTTGAAACATTTTCTTGTTTAAATGGTGGAAAAGTTGGATTACAGAATTTATAATTGAATATACATGAATAATGATCAGTGATAGTTGTATGAATGACAGCGGATATAATATTTTGGATATCAGAAATATTTGTAAATATATGATCTAAACATGAAGGTCGTTGACCTCGAACGTTTCTAGTATATGAATTTATGCACGGTAAATAATTAAGTTCCGCTAACATGTTTAGATAATTATCTTTATCCTTACTAGAGTATTCTTTTGCAATATTTAAGTTCATATCTCCAACAATAATATTATTTTTATTTCTAAAATTTAATAATATATTTTTTAATTCATTTATAAATTGTGATATTACTGATGCATGAGTGCGATAAACGGCAATAATATTATAATATTTATTTTGGTCTTTAAACTCAATATTTAATAGGTTAACATTATGAAAATTGTGTATTTCTTTAATGTTGAGTACATTATAGCGGTTAGATATGAATATTGCAATACCACTGTTTTTGTTTAACTTTGTTGTTGTTGTATAGAAAGAGAATCCGGGAAGATTATAATTCAGTTCGCCGGCGGAATGTGTTTCTGTTAACACTATAACGTCCGGAAAATAATTTAATGTTTTTAAAGATATTATTAATTCATCCAAGTTCTTTTCGATACTTCTTATATTAGTATGAAATAAGGTAAATCCTTTATCAGAGCAAATTAGATTTAAATCTCTAATGGAGTGGTATAATCTTTCTTCTATAAATGTTTTTTTATCTAAAGCATTACATATAAAATCAGTCATTTTGAAGTTAGTATGAGGAGATATAATTTACCATATTTATTCATAGTCGATGCGCTCTCTAGCAATTTGAAGCATTTTTTGCCGGTAAAGACATTTTATACTGTCAACCCGGTGTTCGGTTGAATAGTTCAAATTAAATCTTTTATTTTGCACACAGCAATTGTTGCAAATTGGGTTTATTTCTCTGTTTTCGCATTTCGAGAGTATATGTTCCTTAGTACAATGGGGGCAAATGGGTGGCTGCGTCCTGTCGAGACATCTTTGGGCTGTATGGCCGAACTTAAGGCAGTGATAGCATTGTGTGAGTGGGTTACAATCTTCGACGTACACTCGTTGAAATTTTATATTTATTTTTTTTTTGTCTAATAATATTCTTCTTAATTTTCCGGTTGTTTGTATGATGTAGTTTGTGGTATCGTTTTCTTTACCTTCATTATATTTGTTTTTTAACTCTTTAATGAGTTTAATATTATTTTTGTCTATATAGATGTATATTATAGAAGTGATGCAATATGTATGCGCATTGAGCAGTTTATATAATTGTCAAGATGCTCCTTTTAAATGTGGTCAGTAAATCCGATTAAAAAAACAATGTTAGAGTTGTTTAGGTAAATTATTATAGATATTGTTTGGTATTACATATCGATGAACCGATGAATATAATTTGTTATCCATAAGTAATAACAGGTCGTCTACAGTTAGTAATAAAAAAATAATTGTACAGCGCCCTTGAGGTGATTTATGTTATTTTTTTAAAATCATCCACATATTCTCGGAGTCAGTAAATGCATGATGTTGTATAACATCCTCATTTGGGAATTGTTAAGATTTTTTTAAGATTCCAAGCTGCGGTACACGTACGCACTATCATAATTGTATTTCCAAATGCTGAATTAATCATTTGATGTGTCTATCATTTTAATATAAGGTTCGTACAGCCTTACGCAGATATCGGTACGGTCAAAATCCGTTTTTCTAACGCATTAATATTTTGAACCCTTGGGGTATTAAATAAATTGAAAATAAATTGAACATAATAAAGTGCTTAATAAAATAACCTACGTCAGCAGTCATAACCATTACACATTGCACAACAATGTAAACTGTTAGAACAATCCCGTATTTGCTGTATAAATACAATACGCATACATCATAAAAATAATTTTGCTCTGAATTTGCTACTCTCGTTATTGGCAATAAAACGTACCCATCAAAACAACCCTTTCCAAAAATAAAAAAAAAAAAACAGAACAATTTGCACCCTTGTTAGGGTACAAAATCACTACCTCTAAACCACGGTCAATAAAACACCTCGATAAGTACACAACCTTTAAATTGCCTTGCCAATCCCCCAAACCCCAAGGAAATCACTTAAACGGCAGTAAATTCGTCTCAGGAGATCGATGGCTACATCTCTAACGAAATTGCCGGTAAACTCGCCATTCCTGAACTGACCATCTGGAAAAAAAAACACCCCATCCCAACCCTTTACGAAAACAGATAATAAATGGATACTCTTAAATCCCGGTTGCATCGAAAAAGACTCATTTTTATGCAGAAGACTACGGGGGTTAAATCCACTCAATAAACTTTTTCCATTCAACTCCAAAACAGCATTTTTTCGAGGGTTTTTGTATGCAGT
Source organism: Halesus radiatus (assembly GCA_022606495.2). Classification (NCBI taxonomy): domain Eukaryota; kingdom Metazoa; phylum Arthropoda; class Insecta; order Trichoptera; family Limnephilidae; genus Halesus; species Halesus radiatus. The sequence goes on from JAHDVE020009261.1 coordinate 10,129, forward strand.
TGCGACGTTCTTCTTTTGACTTTTTTTATCCTTTTTCCAAAACCCTTTCTTTACCGGAGGGGTATTTGGTATCTTTTATAAGTGGTCAATAAAAGAGGGCTAATATATTGATACTTTTTGTTAACCCTCGAGGTGGCGATGCGAAAAGAGATTCGGTTTTTCTTTTTTTTTCTCCCTTCCGAAATATATATTTTTATCGGTCGGCTTGTTTGGACTGGCCCAACCCTCCGGCGGCCGGAGGGGGTTGTTCGGAAAGAGATTTGTCTTACAATCTTTCCCTTTTTTATTCATGAAGTAGTAGTTTAGGGATGAAAGGGTCTTTGTGGGTGTTTGAGGTGGATTCCATGTTTCCGGTGTCCATTGAAATTGCTTGTAGGGTTAAACTGACGCCGGTTTTATGGGCTTTTTATTTGAGAGGGAAAATATGTCTGATTTGAGAAGACGCTTTTTTTATTGTGGTACGTTTTCAACGTTCCAAATTATATAGTATCTTCGTAGATCTGTACTTGATACTAATGAAATGTGCCTATTTGTATTGTGGTACATTTTCAACGTTCCAAATTATATAGTATCTTCGTAGATCTGTACTTGATACTAATGAAATGTGCCTATTTGTATTGTGTATCTTCGTAGATCTGTACTTGATACTAATGAAATGTGCCTATTTGTATTGTGGTACCAAATTATATAGTATCTTCGTAGATCTGTACTTGATACTAATGAAATGTGCCTATTTGTATTGTGGTACGTTTTCAACGTTCCAAATTATATAGTATCTTCGTAGATCTGTACTTGATACTAATGAAATGTGCCTATTTGTATTGTGGTACGTTTTCAACGTTCCAAATTATATAGTATCTTCGTAGATCTGTACTTGATACTAATGAAATGTGCCTATTTGTATTGTGGTACGTTTTCAACGTTCCAAATTATATAGTATCTTCGTAGATCTGTACTTGATACTAATGAAATGTGCCTATTTGTATTGTGGTACGTTTTCAACGTTACAAATTATATAGTATCTTCGTAGATCTGTACTTGATACTAATGAAATGTGCCTATTTTTATTGTGGTACGTTTTCAACGTTCCAAATGATATAGTATCTTCGTAGATCTGTACTTGATACTAATGAAATGTGCCTATTTTTATGTTGTAAAATTGGCCAGTTCACCAGTAAAAAATATACATATACTCTTAAAATATACGTCTTCTCCTCAGGATATATCTCGACATTCCGTCGGAATAGTAATAATATCGGGAAAAATGTCTTCCAGCTATCAAAGCGTGCTTTCGCATAGTGCACCTAAACACAATTTCCAGTTGAATAATATTAAATATTAATACTGTTTATGTATTGTTGAGAAAATTACGACAAAATTATTAACGAACTAACCGTTACGCCGTTTCTCTGCAAGGGTAGGCAGAGAGGACGGACCGCCAAACAACTCGATCTTGGCATATGCTTTTTGGATCATTCACATAATAATAATAATAACAAAGCATTTATGTAGCGCAGTTTTGTGTTATTTCGCTTCAGTTATTTCACATTCATATATCATTTCAAAATTCTCTTCTATTATTCCGACTTCTGACATGGCCCGACTCAAGTATTTGATTCACTTAATCATGCCATGTCTTCCTCGGGCTTCCCCCGATTCTTCTTCCATTTACATTCGCGTCAAATATTCTCCTTACACTCTTTTCTTTGTCGCCATACTATATGTGACTCTACATGCCCAAACCATCGAAGTGTCCCTTTCTTAATCTTACCGATTACGTTTACTTGATTTAATTAATACTCAATAATCTATATAAAAATAATCCATATTAAGTGCCATTATACAAAAATATAAGGGAAAAATGGTAGTATTGACATAGCATGGTAATATAATATATCTAGAAAAAAGTATAATAATTAAATATAAAAGATGTGAAGAATGGTACAGAATAAAAATGTGTGTACCAGATAATAGCACAGAAGAGGGCGTAGCAAATAGTTAATAACATATTAAATATATTTTATTCAGTAAGTATTCAGTAAATTATTTATAACAAAATGTTTGTCCTTCGTTTTTTCCTTGGTTAGGGTTTTTAATCTAGTTAAGATCTTTTCCCAAAGAGCAGAAATAATGTAATATAAATTCAGTCAAGTAAATCAAACCATGAGATGGTTATAGTAAAAAAGCCAAAGCGTCACTAATGTTTGTAATTATTAAAAAATAAATTAAAGAATTAACTGTCAGTCAGCATATGTTCGCTTTTGACTCTCCCTAAACCAAGAAGCCGATCATAGACCAATTTTCGCGAAACAATCGATATATTCTCGAATTCAATCACTCACTCCCTTAATAAGAAACTTATACTTAAATGTACCTGATGATCGTTTACCGACTTAAAACCAATTTATAATTGTAATATTATCATAAACCTACGTATTAACTATATAATATATGTATGTATTTATAGCAGAGGACTGAACGCGGTAATCACTAACAAAAATGTACCTAAAGAAGCTAAGTTAGCAGTCCACCATGGAGTACTGATACCAACCCTGCTGTATGGCAGTGAGGTATGAAACTGGCCGAGGAAGAATGAAAGTAGAATGTAGAAATAAGATCTTGTGGCGACTGTGTGGTAAAAATATGTATGATCGTGTAAAAAATATTGAGAATCATAATGCAAGACGTCACCTACTTATAAAAGTGATTGCAAAGATTATATTTTTCACTTCTTCAATAGATGCAAAATTACTTTGTGGTGTCATATTTAATCAAATTAATAAAAAAATGTTTTGTGTAAACTGCTATTTAATAAATAAAAATCAAAATATTTCGGAAGCGAAGCTTCTCTCTTGTACACTTTGTATCCTGATGAGGGAAGCTTCACTTCCATTAACATGTTAATATTTATATACTAAATAGTGGTTTACACAAAATATTTTTTTATAAAATCGATTTAGTTTCTTGTTACAACCACAATCGAAAAGTAAAGTTCGATTTCATATCATAAATAAAATACTTTGTTAGATTACTTGTATGTGAGGTTTCTAACTTGTGCAATAATTGATTCCTATATGGCTAGATTGCATTAAATTGACTAAAAAAATCTGGAATATTTTGATTGTGCAATTGCTATAATATTACTGTTGGTTTATTCACATTTTTATTGATAGGTTTTGATCATACCCGTAAAATTGAAACATTCTTAGCCCAGTTCCCTGCACGGATATATATTTGTATTTTTGTGCAATCTATCCAATTCTATCAATATTAATATTCAAATCCGAGTAATATAACGAATTCATCTCCGGTTTGTGAGATAATACAGCTTCATTACGCATAATTGAATTCCAGATGATTCGAGAAGTTTCGATTCCTATTGGGGGGTGAACACCCCCCTCCCCTTTCGGGGTGGGGTAGTTCTGTACCCCAGGGGACCAATCGGAGGATTCGATTGAAGTTTACCAAACAACAAAACCGAATAACTTTTCAATTTGGCATTCAACTCTAGCACAAAATAATCTCGCCGGAAAATGCAAAACGTGTCATAATTTCGAATCCACCCGCGGGTGGGAAAGGGGGCCAGCCGAAATATTGAGATTTTCCACCCCCTCTGTATCCCTTAACCCTTTGAGGCAGGGAAAATTAACATGTATTCTGGAGTTCGATTCCAGAAGGAAGTGAAAAGTCAAACACCAGATTTTATATAATTAGATATCTCTTTTTGAATAATGCATTCCCTGTTAATCGCTATATACGTGAATGTTATGACTAACTGATTGTTGTTAAATTCACAAATTAGTCCTGTTTTTTTTTTTTTTTATATGAATACCGCACAAGAGTCCCAAACTGCTCCCAACCATCTGGAGCCAGTGAGACTATGGCATTCCCAATTGGGGAATGTTGTGAGGCCAAAGGCATTGGGGAGGAGAAGGAGAAGGGGGAAAGGAAGGTGGGGAAAGGGGGAAATACCTGGCTATTCAGATCTGGTCACCAAACACGACTAAAAGCCATTTCAAGCAACGTTTCAATTCTTAATGTTGGTCTTTCACCAGGGCGATACTGAGAGTATCTTCCACTCTGGAACGTGCGCAAATGTACTATATATTATTTTTAAATGAATTAATTGTGCAACAACACAAAATTAATTAAACAAAAAATTTTTGCACACGCCGGGATTTGAACCCGCGACCTTCGGATTCGTAGTCGAGAGCCTTACCCCTCGACCATGGAGGCCGTCAAAGTGTTTTAGTGGTCAAGACAATTTTCTCTCATTTACTTTTATTCATTTTTTATTTATTTTATTTATTCAATTCAGAAAAATGTTTTACAGTAAGAACAAATTGACTGTCCAACTGGGAAGTTCCCGTTTTAGGACAGTCAAATTGACAACCTGTGTTCATATTGCATAATACACGAGAGAAAAAAAAAATTATTATAGAAAAAAATATAGATACATTATATATATCATAATAGTTAAGTTGATTGAAGTGTGAAGTTAGATGGGTAATGGTTATAAAATGTATTTAATATTTTTTATTAAAGACAGAAATATTCATCAAAGGTGGATATTGTTATTTAAGAAAGTTGAAAAATAATATGTTACTATCTCGTATTTACGTAACGTAAAAATAAAATTGATGCCAACCCTAATTAAATTGTATGTTGATGAGGCATAGAATTGACAGGAGAAAGACAATGGTGAACTAAATGCCGTAGAAATTATATTCCTGTAGCCTTTATATAGAGAAGCACATTTAATTATTTAAGTTTTTAATCCTGCAGGACTGGGTGGGTAGTGCAAACCCAGTCTGCCATATCACATGAAACACATACAATATAAATAGAGAAATGAATACAATAAAATAAATAAATAATAAAATAATAATAATAATAATAAAAATGAAAAAGGTTAAATAATAATATTAAAAAAAAGAAAAGAAACGTTTTAAATAAAATAATAAGTAATTACGAAAAGATAATTACATCAAAATAAAAGAAATAAAATGAAAAACTTAAATAATAGTAAAATAGAATAATTTAAATAAATTTATCCGAAGAAAATTTGACCGAAGAAAAAACTTTAGAGTGGTAGATACTTTCAGTATTACCCTGGTGAAAGACCACCATTCAGAATCAGAACGTTGCTTGAAAAGACTTAGTCGTGTTTGGTGATAAGATCTGAATATCAACATACTGCCACAATTTCCTCTTTCCCACCTTCTTCCCCTTCCTACAACCTTCAACCTCATAACACACCCTGATTGGGAATGCCATATTCTCACTGGCTCTAGACGGTTGGGAGCAGTTGACTGGTCAGTGGCTGAGTTGGTATCGCGTTTGAGTCTCACCCAGGCGTCGTGAGTTCAAGTCCTCGGCTGGCTAAATCCTCCATTACGACACAAGCAACATCTTCCGCTTACTGTGATAGTAGTAGGAGATTTTTAAATATTGCCAAGTTATTCGTAACCAGGGAATATTTGTCTTTCTTTTTAAATTAAGTTGGGACTCTTATCCGGTACTCAAATTAATGTTTGTCGATGGTATTAGTAATCATCTAAATAAACAAAAAAAAATTACTCCTCTATTATTGCACAAGCAATATTTTCCACTTATAATGATAGAAACAGTGGAAATTTGAATACCGTCAGGTTTTTCATGACATAACATTGAATGTTCTTTACTTTTTAAAATTAAAAAAATCAATTACTCATTGGGGTTATGTTAAAAGTTTTGAAATAAGCGTTAAATATCTAAAAAATTTAATTTAAAAATTGTCTTAGAATAATGTAGAATCATCTCCTTTCAGAAAGTATTACTATTTTCAGAAGACAGTTTGGTTAAAGTAAAAAATATGCACTTGGATAATTGTGCTTTTTTTAATTTACCTCCGTTTTCCTATGACCCATCTTGTCGTCATTTAAAAAACTTTTAAACCATCAGAGTTCTATTAATTTTTGTCTACTTATAAATGTCAGACTATATGTATGTCTTATTTACGAATAATTAACAAAATTCTATCCTTACAATACTTCATCGTCTTATCTCCCCTCGTGTGGTCTCCAGCCCCGTAACCTCCCCCAGAAATATGGTTGACGGAAACGGGGGGTGTTCTCAAACAAATAATTGATAGAATTTGCATATTATCCGCTGCGAGGGATGATTGACTACACCCGCAGCGGTTGAAGGGTTGGAATCTTATGACAAATTTCAAATATTCAGAAAACTGATTTGTGCAAAGAAATTGTATAAATATGGAATTATCGGATGGGACAGGGCTAATGATAATATTTTAAATTTACTCATTAGAACACAAAAAGCCATCATGAAAATTGTACTTAATGTCCCTGTAAGAACTATCACTTACGAAATCTTTAACAAAGTTAACATTATGTCAATAAAACAATTATACTCCAAAAGAATACTAATTTATATTCATAAATACAAAAAACAAGAAATAACAGCAATCACACATATTAGAAACAATAGATCTCAGAGTCAAAAACACGTACAACAAGCAACCACAGACGCAACATTTGGACAATAAAACTTCGTATACTATGGTACTAAACTCTATAACAAAATCCCACTATCCTTAAAAAATCACAACAACCTTAATAAATTTAAAAATCAAATAAAGCACTGGATACGTTATATAGGGAGATCTGGAATTGAAAATATATTAACAACAAATACAGACTAACACCAAAACCAATGAAATGCACTTAAAACACCTCACCTTAGAATTATTTTTATTTTTTTCATCAAGCATATCAATTTAATGTAATGTAATTTCATGTATTTTGTAAATGAAATCCTCAGCACGGGGAATACCAGTGAGGATATCATTATTTGTTATTTTGATATAAAAAAGAAGATAATAAAACATTATTATTATTTTTATTATTATTATTAAATATAATTAAAATATTGACAAAATAATTTTAAAATTTTGAATCTATCGGTTAATTAGATTGTTGACCGCAATTACTTGTCTTCTCAACTCAGTTTGCCAGTTTCATACAATTGGGGCTGAATCTACATGCAACTTGTATTACCTATCCGTAGCACATAGCATTATTGGTATATCCACTGTGAATCAAAACAATATAACCAGTTTTAAAAAAAATGGTTATTGAATCAAATTTGTCTAATTACGTTGGCACCATAATATAATAAATTTTGGATCCAGTCAGTGTAACATATATTTAAAACCTACTTTAACTCTTTGAAGCACTGTGGTATTAAAAATAGATCACCAAGATAATAAATAATTCTGCAAAAGCCACCATCTATTAACAATTTTAGTTACTAATTATAAAACATGGATTCTTGACTAATTAGCTTACACTAGCAATCATATGTGGCGCTGCACAGTTTGGCTATAAGTTTGACATGTTCAAAAGATTTGTGGTTTTTTTGAAAAAAAGTTCGTCCTTCAAAGAATTAAAATACGTTTCCACCTGCTTCATATTCACAATTGATATTTTAACAAATGAATTTAAAATTATTTTGTATTCACCACTTTATTAATATATAACAACATATTTCGAAATCGAAGCTTTCCTCATCAGGAATATATAGAATACTAAAAAATAATAATGTCAAGTATGGACAAATGATAAAGATAGAACACAATAATGTAAGAAGAGATAAATTATAAACATAAACAAAATTTGATTAAATTAGGTAAGTAATTAATTAAAAATCTTAATTAAAAAATATTATAAAACAATGAATAACAAATTTATATTAGAAATAAAAAGTATATATATTATTAATACTAATATGAAAATAAATTCAAATGATGGCTATTAATTATATTTAGTTAACTAATAATGCTTTTCCTGATTTCTATTATTTCAAATTTGTCTAATTGTAAACCGGTTATATTTGTATGTAATTTTTTTAAACCTTTATTTATACCAAAAGAATGATTGGTTTCTAAAACACGATTTGCAAATTCAGAATAATTGTTATTATTTAAACACCCTACGTGTTCCTTAACTCTAATACTGAAATTTCTAGAAGTTCTTCCTAAGTAAAAATAGTAGAAAATATTTAAAAATATAAAAAAAAAAATTGGGTGTAAAGTACAGTAATGTAAACGAAATATACTTTTTTTTATAAAAGCACTATTTAATACACCTTTTTTTCATTTGTAAATTATATTTGTAGGTCAATCAAGTTAATTTGTGTAGTAAAATATGGCGAAAATGAATGATTTCTTAACAATAAAATATAAGCAATTACAAATTATATTTGCCGATGTGATTGTTACAGACATACGTTATTTATAAGATCAACGGTTTTATCAATAATTGCAGAAATCAAGGATTTGAGAAAGTGTAATTCGTAATTGTATTAATCTTACGGTACAGTGTGCAGGGAACATCAGAACGCATTGTGATATTATATTCAATATGACAATGTGATCAACTCATCTCGATAGCTTCACAATTAACACGATGGATGTCGCCAGCTGTCTGCGTCAATCAAATTCCTCCAATCAATCTCGCGTCAATCACAATTACTCCGTCTCTCACTTCCGGTCCCTTCTCTTACCCAATAATAATAATTATTATTCAGATCGGTTGCCATGGCAACGACGGCAAATAATTGAGATGAGTTTTGTAGAAGGGGGGTGATCGAACCACCCCATTCCCCACCCACCTCTCGGGAAAGGTATAGGGGGGTATCGACTGTGATGAGACATCCGAATCTGGTATTTCCACGGGCAACGATTGGTTGACAGATTCGTGGAGCTCTGCAACGGTTCTTTTTGAAACGTATTTAATACATAATTAAAATTCGTTATGTAAAAGGCAATCAATCAGTAGATACTCAGTATCCACGGTCAGATAGTGTTCTACCCACGCCCATCAACTATCTATTTATCAATAAACAACTTACATATACCTATAATTCTCTTTTTATGTTCCAAACGAATATCTTATTAAATTGTAATCGATTTATTGATAACTTCTCATTGATTCGTGACTTACTTATTGTACATACAATAATGTAAAAAAAACCGTTGACCCAAAAATATATTTGCTGCTTCTGGGCTCACAGAAAGTGCTGTCCACAACATACAGTTTTGAATACGTAAAAATTACGATTCTTTCAGGTTTTTTCCGCTAGAGGCCACCACCAGTATATATATTGTAATAAAAAAAAACTATTCCTAGCCCGAAAAAAAATCTTTGTTATATCGACCGTTGCAGTTTCCCGTCTGCCATCGCTGAATAACGAACAACAATTAGTCAGAATTAGTTTTGATGGGTTTGATTCGAACGGGCGCCTTTGGGGGTACTTAACAGACCCCCTCCCAATTTCGCCACCCGCGAAACCCACCCTTAAGGAAAAGTAAGCAGTTATGAGCACTGTAGGCAGCCGTGGACTTAACGCACAGTGGACTTAATTTTTAAGACGAATGTAGAACCGTGTGTTTCAAGTCAAACTTATTAAACATCATAATATAAACACATACATTTTTTTTAAACCACTTCAATTCAATATACTGATCGACCGGTTCGGAAGTACACTTCAAGATACAAAATAATGACATATATATCATGAATATTTAGGTGTTGAAGTAGAAGCGACCAAAGCGGGAGGTGTAAATAGGGTTTTTTTTGAGGAACCAAGCGATTCATTGGAAAAAGTATCTAGAAGAGGACTGACTACACGATAAATTTACTTGGTTATTCAATGTACTAGAATTAATATTTAGTCTTTTTTTCTAATTTCAAGTGCTTCTAATTTATTGGCAATCATCTCATTTCAATCGATCATAATTTTTATAAAGATACAGCGGTTCAAATTCTTCACTGTGATAATAAAGGTAAAAAAAACAACGGTTCTGAATAAAGTGATTGTTTTATTTAATACGTTTTTGTTTTCGTTATACAAAAGCACATTTTCTTGAAAATTCTAATTAAATAGTATGCAGATATAATTTAGGCTCATTTCAGGTTAGCAAGAGAGCTTTTTTGATGGTGAATGAAGCAAGGAGTGAGTGCCAAAACAGAGATCTGTAGCGGTCTATCATCTCTGCCTACAATCACATTACAGTCAAATTATTATTAATTGTTTTTGTGTTTAATTTGGAGAAAACCTTTTTTTATATGAATACCGCACAAGAGCCCAACTGCTCCCAACCGTCTAGAGCCAGTGAGATTATAGCATTCCCAATTGGGGAATGTTGTGAGGCTGAAGGTATTGAGGAGTGGCAGGAGAGGGGGAAGAGGGAGGCGAGGAAATACATGTCAATTCAGATCTGGTCACCAAACACGGCTAAAAGCCATTTCAAGCAACGTTTCAATTCTGAATGGTGGTCTTTCGCCAGAGCGATACTGAGAGTATCTTCCACTATGGAACATGCTCAAATACACTATATGTTATTTTTAAATTAAGTAATTGTGTCACAACACAAATTAATTAAATAAAATTTACTTGCGCACGCCGGGATTTGAACCCGCGACCCTCGGATTCGCAGTCGAGAGCCTTACCCCTCGACCATGGAGGCCGTCATTTAGTTTTAATCAAATTTAATAATTTAATTATTAAGTACTGCAAGCATTTTATTATTGTGACAGCTGTTTCGGCGTACAAAACCATTTTCAAACTGTGGTTAGGCCAAATTGCAACGAATTAATTAAAAAATAATAATAATAATATGATTATTAAATATCACAAATAAGTATAAATTTTGTACAAAACTTAACTGTTTGATTTCTCAAAACAGCGATTTTTACAGTTTATATAAAGAATGGACAAAAATAAATAATATTATTTAAAATGTATCTTTTAATAATCTACCGTTATAACCAAGCTAAGAACTGGGACAATCCTTGGCGGCAGCTCGCAGGGGTTGGGAGTTGGGGGTGTTTTAATGGTATCGGCATTATTCCAAATACTTCGGGGGAGGGATGGACGGGACCTTCGCGCCTATGGGAATTATCTAAGGGTTGACTCCCGATTGTGTATTAAAAGGATTTCGGAATTGGGATTATTTTGAATTTCATTATAGTGTGACTGTTTTCTATGTGTATTTCTACAGAATTGTACAAGTAATCCAGTTTTAGACATGCAATATGAATGTTCACTTTGGTAGTACTTCAATCGAGTTGTAGGAGAAATCAAATTTTAAACACGTTTTAGGATTTTACAAAGTATTTGTTTCGTTTAGAAATGTACTTCGTGGGGTCAGGTTAGATTTGATGAAACTTAACTTAAACAAATTTGGTTAATTTCTCTTTATACGATAAAACACAATCTACGCAAACTTTTGTTCATTGAATTGTTCATTTAAGTTAATTATTAATTTGTAAAAAAGCAGTATTAGACCAAAACTACTTTCATATGACTACTATGACGTTCATACGCTTTAATTAAGAAGGTAATTAATTTAAGAGTATGAAATGAAATGAAGTAATGCCATTTCATCATCACCGCTTGCTGGGCTTAGAGTTTTGTTACAAACCACATAATTATTACAAAAAATGAAGAAGATCTACATAATTAAAAAAAAAAAAAATTATTGAAGTTTAAAAACCTCATTGTAATATTTAATCACCGAAGAAGATAATATTAACATAACCTAAAAGAAACATGAAACCGAAAAAAACAACAGAAAATAAAATATATCAGTCGCATCTGGGACTCGAACCCAGGACTTCTGTCTTTCCGAGACAACCACTTTACCAACTTAGCTATAGTCCCAGATGCAATTGATTTTTTTTTTTATTATCTGTTGTTTTTTTTTGGTTTCATGTTTCATTTAGGTTATGTTAATATTATCTTCTTCAATGATTAAAGATCTACATAGATTATATTGCGTTTTACGCACCTGGATGACAGGTATTATCATCAATTTGAAATAAATATCATACATCGGGGGAAGAATATTGAAAAATTTCCCAAATTAGTAGGGGTATTCTGAATGTTGCTTTTCACTATATAATGGACATTATTTTTTCACAGACTAAATCTGAAATATTTCTTAAAATCAACTACCATCCATAAACTGTAAAAAATTGAACGGATCCCAGCGATAATAGAAAAGATGGCCTTAGTGAATAAATTCCGGATCGGATTTCCCGCCAAAAGCGGACTAACCGGATGCTTTATGGGGGGCATTTTGCGATAAGACTTCCTGCGAAACGAAAATCGAAAGATTTGAGGCTTATTCGACTTAGACTGTATAATGATTCTTTGGTTAGAGCTTAGTTAGAGGGATTCCCGTTTATTCTATTTCCAAGTATTATACGGAATCTGGGAATAAATCCCAATAATTATTACCGAGAGATGATACTAAGGTGCGGGAATGAAATAATTGGTATAGCATCTATCCTGGATTTGATTCAAACCTTCCAGCGAACTCGAAGACACTTTTCTACAGAATTTTTACTGGGTCTTTTTGCCAATAAAACATTTATTTAGAACATATTTTTATCGTAAATAAAAGTTTAAGATATGATGTGGTTTTTTTTAAATAAGTAATATATATTAAAATGCATTAAGCGACTAAAAGGTACATAATATCGTCACCCCAAAAGAAAAAGGACACTTGTGCAATAATTGATAATTGAGATTAACGTATTTTAACGGTTCGTGGAGAGATAATATTATAATCATGTAATTGTTATTTTGTTATTATTTTGAATTACACTTTAGACCACATGTGACATATTCCTTGAAGCTTGAAATAGGAATTTTGCACAAATCACAAATTAACAAATCACCAGCTAAAATGCATTCATAACTTCAAATCGTCAAAATCTCACAAGTGCTTTTTGGTTTTGGGACAACGATATTACCTTTTACACATCTAGTCTCAGATGCACATCGCACAGCATCCGTCATTAGTTGAGGAGTATAAAGAGGTTAACACTTCTTATTTTATAATAGGTTAGTTAACTAGCTCTGAATTTCTAGGTACCTATCGTTCAAAATATCGTTTTTATTTTGCCCCCCCTTTCCATCCCATTTCTTATTTCGACAACTTTTAGTCATAAAGGTGCCACAGTTCCACTGGTTCCTGAAAGTTGATTTCTTCTGTTGTTTACCTATAAAAAAATTGCGATAACCAGTAATTAAAAACGATTTAATATACTCCTAAATTACGAAATACAAACAACAACCTTTTAGAATTTCTTCAAAAGATAGTAAGGTATTCACTTTTTTAAAAATTAATCGGGGGTATATAAATTAATTTGAAACGATTTCAACTTTTTTTTACATTTTAAATTTCAGTATTAGAGTTAAGGAACACCCAAGGTCTTTAAATTATAATAATTATTCTGAATTTGCCAATCACATTTTGGAAAACAATCATTCTTTTATTATAAAAAATGGTTTAAAATTTTTAAATATTTAATAATAATTTTTTTTTTTTAATACCTTTCTGTTGTATTTATTTTCATATTAATATTGAAAATACATATTTTTTTAAATTTCTAATATAAATTTGTTATTCATATAATATTTTTTATGAACATTTTTAATTAATTAATTACCTAATTTAATCATTTTTTTATGTTTACAATTTTTCTATTATCGCATTATTGTGTTCTATTTTTATCTTTTGTCTATATATGATATTATTATTTTTTATTAGAAACACGATGATACGATATATATTAATGAAGAGGTGATTATAAAGTAATTTTTAGTTCAACAATAATTAGATATAGATTTACATGATAGATAAATATAGATAATAAAATGCTTATTGCCTTGGAATAGATAAACCCCACGAACTTCGGTAACAACCCATAAAATCGATGCCTCCTAGATTGGGCACATGAGACAGTCTGAGTCTGGTTTTCCAGAAACTAGAAAACAATATAACCCAATTAAACCAAAACAACACCAGCGAGACGCTGTTCCATAGGTGTCAAGTTAGTCTGATTACTTACAAACTATGAATTTCTTACCCGAAAAAAACCATTCGGATGTGCAAAGCTTTCCATTGTTTCCTTCTCATTAATCCTACTTTCTCCTCTTCATCTCAATATTAAAACGTCTGGCAAAACTGCTCGTTTTAATGTCTTGCAGAACGACACCCCTCCATTATCGTGCTTTTTATGATTTGCCAATAAAAATCGGCGGGTAGAATTAATTAGCGGTCTGAAAAATGTCCGAATAAAAAATCATCGTTAAAGACATCTGCCGGCCATCCGGAGCGTGGGGGTTCGAATTACTTAGAATAGGGAAGGGGAGACGTAATAGGAGGGGGCATTGATTTCTCGAGATTAAATACAGACCAAAAGCTATAAAATTGAAGTAACATTTCTAGAATGATCAGACAGAGGCAGCTCGTGACTTTCGCATTTTCAGTTTTTTTTCAACTATGCCAAAAAATAGAGAAAATATTGCCGCTAACAGAATTTTATGAAAAATGTTTCCGTTTTAAGTCACAAGAATGCATAAATATATATAAATAAAATAAAGTAGCTTAAAACAAAAACATTTTTCGTTTAAATTATAATGTTAAGCCACAAAGTATTGCTTCCTAACTTCCTGCTCTAACAACTTAGCATTGGCGTAACCTTCAGACCCGCAATACTTCTTAAATAAGTTTACGTGTATGGCAAGAACATATATATTGTAAAATTGCTTCAAGTAAGAATGTTTTGTGGTATTTTTGTTCCTTACTGTCGAATATGGTTTACTTTGAGATTGAGGAAGGCAAATAAATAAACAGTATGGTGCATTGTTCAATGTTCAATAGATCTTAAATTCCATACAAATTTAGTAGGTACCTAATGCAAATTTTAAGTTGTCAGGGCACACAGTTTAAAAATATTTGCGGTATATGATTTTCTTCTCATAGTAATGTTAAGATTTTCTCGCACCATGACGAAATAATAGAATTCGGAATATCTCATTCAACAGTAGTTTGAAAATTACGACGGGTTCATACGTTGGGTCGATAGCTCAATGGTTAAAAAAGCAAGGTGCTAGAGTTAGAATCCCAGTGGTGGTAATAACACTTTGCTCATATATAGTGTGTAGTATATAAAATAGGAATACAATAAAGAAAATTTGCTTGTAATAAGTTTAATAAATTACTTCTGAACCTTCCTCCTCTATCTCCTTCACTTTCCTACTTTCTTCTTCCTTATATCATCATATTCTCAAAAATAGAGCAATGCGAATATAGTAAAGCGAAATAGATATTCGAAAGTGGCTAAAATGTTAAAGGGACTAAATTGGCTAACAGTGAAACAGATGTTGACTTTGAAAGCAATTATTTTTATATATTAAATAAGAAACAACTTGTTACCAAAATATTTTTCCAATAATATTATTTACAACACGGGCATTCACAGACATAATTCAAGAACATATAAGGAAAATAGACTACCGAAAAAGAACAAAGCCAATGCGCAAAACAGTTTATTTTACAAAGGGATGAAATGTTATAATGCGTTGCCGGTCTAAATCAAAATTACACTAATGAAAAAATTGTAAAAATAGATTGCAAACACCACATTAAGTTAAGCAAGATAAAATCAAATAGTACTAGCCATATATAAAGTTTTAATCATCGAAGAAGATAATATTAATATAACCTAAATGAAACATGAAACCGAAAAAACAACATAAAATAAATAGATATCAGTCGCATCTGGGACTCGAACCCAGGACCTCTGTCTTTCCGGGACAACCGCTTTACCAACATAGCTAATGAGGCCAGTTCAATTTATGTCATCTTCATCGATACCATATTTCAAATTCAAGACTTTGTCGATATCATCCCCTTCTTTTAATCCAATATTATTGGCAGCTATCTTTATGATATCTATCTATATTTGTAAAAAACTTTGTACATTTTTTTTATATATACCGTTAACATTTTTAAAACGTACCAGATTATACATAAAATATTGTCAAAATACATCTGCTGATATACTGCAAAAGTAGTTAGGCACGTTTTAAATGTTAATTATTAAGAAAAAAAATCTAACAATAATCTCCCAATCGGGGATGCCTTAATTCCACTGGCTCCGGACAGTTGGAACTCTTGTGCGGTGTTCACCTATAAAATAATGGATTCAATGAAAACATTGTAAATTTAAAATACGTATATCATTGAACTACGCCATCTATTAAAACATCCCCAAAACGCCCCCGCCACTGTCGAACAAAGTAATTATTCAACCCGCTAGGCGCTGGGCGCTAGGCCCACCATCCGACCTGGTTTTCCTGAGACGCCCCGCTCTTAATCTTCGCGATCGTTCCACATTTAATTCCGTAATGGATATCCATTCGTTCCGCTCGATTTCCCGCCACTGTACCGCGGATCGGTAATGAAATGAGTGACACCCCAGTTCTCGGGTGTCACTCGGGGGTTTTTTTACTGATTTCATGTACTTAGTTTTGTCAAATTTTTAATACTTTGCTGTGCACAATGGCGATTAACGATCTTAGCAAAAGTTATCTACCTCAAAATCGTACCTTTACAAAGCTTAAAATAAACTAACGTAATTTTAACGAAGAAAGCAATCACTTTGTGGCTTGTATTATAATTTAAATGAAATATTTTTTCTTTGTTTTAAGCCACTTTATTATATTTATATTTATGCGTTTTCGACCAGTTTCAGTTGAACTCAACTTTCATCAGGAACGTACATACATAAACTTATTTATATTTTTACATGTTTTAAATGTTTATAATGTTTATATGTGTATATGTTAATAATATATAAATGTTTATAATGTTTATAATTTTCATGTGTTTATATGTTTATAATGTTTATATGTGAACGTTCCTGATGAAGGTTGAGTTCAAACGAAACTAATCGATTAATGGATAAAAATAAATAAAATAAAGTGGATTAAAACAACCAAAAAATTCTTTCATTTAACCTAATTTAACTTTATTTTTTTATTATTTTTAAGAATCGTACAGTTATAATTACATTGTTAAATGAACATAATATAATGCAAATAAGCTCCATTAACTGAGCAGTTTTAAGCAATTATATATACTGCATTATAAAAAAAAAAAAAAACAATAGATGTTATAAGAAGAGGTAAAATGAGTAATTAAAATCTTCACATCATACCATAAATTCAGCCAGTTTGACTTTACGTGTTTTGAAAGTTCAGTTTTGCGTTTTGCAGATATTTTGCGAAATTTTTCGTCTGAACTAATACCTATATCTTTGATTTCTGTCACTCTTTATAAAGCCGTATTGTTAATTGAATATTCTAATAAAATGGGTGTTTCATTCTGCGGAAAGTCGAGGTTTTGTACTTTTCTTCATTTAAAATGTTTTGTTATGTTTGACTTCCTCTGACGTAATGACAGTGAACAAGAAAATGGCATAAATCAATTTTGCATTGCACGTTTCTTCCACATAGTTTTTAATTGAATTAAAATGATTAAAAAGGATTTCTCTAATATCCTCATTTATAAAAATCATATAAAATTATTTACACGGAATTATTTCGCTAAGCATTAAAAAATTACAAATTCGGATATTAAATTTCCTTAGAATATGATCTATAATCATATACTTTCAGAAAGTACCACTAATTTGTGAACACCGTTTTATATTGATACTTCCCCACCTTCCTTCTTCTCCATCTCCTTCCCCTCCTCTATACCTTCAGCCTCACATAATACCCTAATTAGTAGGATGCAATAGTCTCACTGGCTCCGGTTAGTGAGGAGCAGTTGGAACTCTTGCGCGGTGTTCACCTTAAAAAAGTCGGTGTTACTTGGTGTTGCCAAAATAATGAAAATGTTTTGTTACATTTTATTAAATTTCCTCAAATTATTGACAAACTGTATGACTACACGTACGTATTAAAATAAAGTTCTCTACAAACGTCTCTATCAATCATACGGTAGCAATAATGATGAAAGTTTGCAACGGAAACGGTACGAGGTATAACGATCGCGTTTCTGATTCGAACTCCTCTCAAAGAAGCCTTTCATCTTCTCGTCCGCGATGCTTTTTTTCATTTGATTTATCTCATGGAGATCAGATGCGCATCGACAAGACTGTTATTTTAGACGCCGGATAATTCACCCGGTGGCGCAGTGGTTTAGTAACGATACAATGTATGTAAATTAATGTTTGAAACCATCGAACCATGAAAACCATGAAAAACCATTTACAATATAACCTAAGAACGAGGTACCCCAGTAAAGGCACACTTTTGTAAAAAAAGCAAATAAGTAAATTAATAAAACATTGTGAAGCTGTATTAGTTAATAATATTTAATACCTACATAGTTTTTATTTGTAGATTGTGACTTTGAATTTTTATAAACGAAATTCACGTTGCGGAAATTTAAAAATTAAATAATAAACATTATTTTATTGTTATTTTCTGTATGTGCTTGTAATTTAATAAAACATTGTGAAGCTGTATTAGTTAATAATATTTAATACCTACATAGTTTTTATTTGTAGAATGTGACTTTGAATTTTTATAAACGAAATTCACGTTGCGGAAATTTAAAAATTAAATAATAAACATTATTTTATTGTTATTTTCTGTATGTGCTTGTAATTTAATAAAACATTGTGAAGCTGTATTAGTTAATAATATTTAATACCTACATAGTTTTTATTTGTAGAATGTGACTTTGAATTTTTATAAACGAAATTCACGTTGCGGAAATTTAAAAATTAAATAATAAACATTATTTTATTGTTATTTTCTATATGTGCTTGTAATTTGTTTATGATTATAAGTCACTACTTTTTAATATCATTCTATCCTGACGAGGGAGCCATGTGGAGATTTATATATTAAATAGTGGTTTAAACAAAACATTTTTTTCTTTAATATATTTGTATACCTACATTGGAACAAATGTAACCATTGTACGTATGTACTACTTTAAGAAAAATAAATAAATATATTATGTAGGTCTCAAGAATATTGTCGCTTACACAAAAGATACATGGCATGTTCCAATTTCATCTCCAGCTTTGGCCAAACATTTATTTAAGTAGCTTCTAATAATTATAATCAGTTCGACGATAGATCTGATTGATTATTATTATTATTTTTTTTTTATACGAATACCTCACAAGAGTCCCAACTGCTCCCAACCGTCTGGAGCCAGTGAGACTATGGCATTCTCAATTGGGGAATGTTGTGAGGCTGAAGGTATTGGGGAGGGGAAGGAGAAGGGGAAGAGGAAGGTTGGGAATACCTGGCTATTCAGATCTGGTCACCAAACACAGCTAAAAGCCATTTCAAGCAACGTTTCAATTCTGAATGGTGGTCTTTCACCAGGGCGATACTGATAGTATCTTCCACTCTGGACCGTGCGCAAATATACTCTATATTATTTTTAAATGAATAATTGTGAAACAACACAAATTAATTAAATAAAAATTACTTGCGCACGGCGGGATTTGAACCCGCGACCTTCGGATTCGTAGTCGAGAGCCTTACCCCTCGAACATGGAGGCCGTCAGTAATGATTTGGTAATTATTGGTGGAGTTATGATTTTTTTGATAAATCTGGTTGATTATAATGATTTGGTTGATAAATTTGTCGGGTTGTAATGATTTGGTTGATAGATCTATTTGATTATAATGATTTGGTTGATAAATCTCTGAAAGATCTGCAAGTATTGTTAAGGCTTTAAAAAATATATTAAAAGATGAATGATTTTGCAGCTGGAACGTGGAACTTCCGTAACCAACGTTAAAGTTATTCGGTAAAGGATAAAACTGCGTAGAGATCAATATAATGAGGGCCATTCGAATACTTCGGCGGCGACAAGCGTCTTCGTCAGATATGTTCTATTTTTAATTTTAATTTGCCTCGGCGCCAAAAGACTTCTCAGCGCGATGATTGGTCGCGGTTTAAATTTGGAATGATAGTCGAGGCGCAGCGTCTCTCCCGACCAATGGGAGACCGCCACGTGGCACTCAGTGCATAGGACGTTAGGGTGGGCCGTCAATGTAAAACTTTACACAATAGTTTGACTTTGCAGGCGGCCGAAGGAGGAATTAAAGAAATTTAAATTCATAGTTTCCATAAAATGTACACTAGCGACACCCCTGCCAAATCTCAAAAGTTGCATACGACTATTGTTATTAGGTAGGTTTGGAAAGATTATTCTATTTTATTCATAGTTAAATTAAGTAACGATAATACAAAAACAATTTTATATACTGTTTGTATTATAGAGTCTAAGGTAGGGATTGCGGGTACCGTAAAAGATTTATATATTAAAGCGTGTCGTGAACACCTCATCAGGTGAACCTGTGTTGAGGTGTTCACGTATTTTAGATAGTGTTTGGTAAAAATACAAATGTTTTTTCACATAACTTTCGACTACCAAACTAGGCATATGCCAGTATTATTAATATTATTTTAGTTATTTTATTAGGTTAAAAATATGTAATATTATAATCGAAGAAAAAAAAATTATGACCTCCTTTTTATATTTTAAGTTCAAATACGAGTATATTATATGAGACTATTAGAAAGTGATTTTTTTACCATCTTCCGCATGTAATTATGGTAGCAAAATTATTTTTTGTTTGTATTAAGAAAAAAAAAGAGAAAATAAAATTCAATTATTGAACTTGGAGCAGAATCTATTGAATCACCATTTTTTGTAAACTTTAGCCTTTGCTACGAGGCTATAAAATAATTTTCAATATTCGAATGCGGAAATTTTGAAACCTTTAACGTAAGCAAATTTAAAAAAAAAAGTGATTCCATGACAGTTGATCCCCCGATAGTTGGCCCCCACAATTGATTCCCCCGACAGTTAATCCTTCGGACAGTTGATCTCCTAAAGGTTTATTTCTGCTATGCGTCCTCATTTTGAAAGCAAGTATGCAGAGAGGATACGCGGCCGTATAACACAAATCGATGTACTTATATCTGCAGGCGTCTTGAGTGGAAATCCGTTAGATAAAATATTTTTACTAACATTAATTCCGCGTCTCCGAAGGAATATGCAGTAAGGATATACGGCATAATAACAAAATACGATATACCTATATATGCTAAGGGAAAATACACTATAGGTTCCAATCTTCATATGTCGGCGGGCCAACTGTGAGGGGGATCGACTGTTCAGTCACAAAAAAAAATTGACGGTCCACCCTAATGGACAGTACAGACAACAAGTAAGTTAACGGTTTGGTACAATTATTATCATTACTAATCTAACGACCCTCCTCATATCCGCTTTTTAATGTTTACGCGTCATTTAAGACTTCTTCCCAGCTTTTTTGGTAGTATGAATACTATTGAGAGAGGGACGCATGAATAAATTAAAATGTAGTATAATCAGTCCCTATATCCGGCAATATTTCAGAAGTGGGTGGCGTTGATAATTTTTAGGTTATGAAGTGAGCTACCTACCTGCCTGTTCAGTAGGATGCTCAATTTGCAGTCGATCGGATGGAGTACGATATTCACAGCGGGTACCGATATACCCCTTTTAACACATACAAGTATGTCGCAGTCTCACTGGCTCCAAACGGTTTGGAGTAGTTGGGACTCTTGTGCGGTATTCATATAAAAAAAGCTCAAGGTTCAGACCTCAAAACTCTATGCTCACAGCTCACAGCTCAAATCTCTAAGTTAAAAGTTCAAAGTTCAAAGTTCAAAACTCAAAGCTCAAAATTCAAAGCTCCAAGCTCAATTTTTAAGACTAAAACCTCAAATCAAGGATGTCAAAAATATTTTTTATTCATAGGCATATTTATTTTATACCCATTTCCAAATTTTTAGGCGAATTTTAAAATCATCCATTTCATTATTCAAAATCGCATTTTTTTAATCAATAGATAATGTCCTTCATTAAAATATCACCCCCTTACGCCACTGTTAAAAATGATCAATATAAAAAATTTGAGTTATTTTTATTATCTCATAAGAATAATATTATAACAAAAGATGACGCATCAAAAGAATTAATTAAAGGTTTTACTGACTTCCACATAAGAGACCAAATTTTGTCATAGAATACAACGATTTCTACGATCAATCCATAGGCCCGTCCGTAAGGAAATGGCATTTGAGCAATATTATATAAATATTCATATTTATGTAGCATCATTATGTAATAAAATCATCTCAAGGGCGCTTTAAAATTTTATTAACACAGGTTGACTATCATTATTTTATTTATATATACGACACGACATGTGCCATTTACATAAAGGAAATTAAAACTATAATTACAACAACAATAACAAATAAACAAACAATATAACTTCTACCAACATTAAAAAATAATAATTAAAAAGTTCGAAATTGAATACATTAATAATAATTACAAAGTGTAAAAACGTATAAAGCATAAAAAGCAAAAGTATAAAAAAAACATGAAGCCTAAAAACTTCTAAAAATATAAAGTAACACATCTTGTAAATATATAAAGTATAATGAATTGTAAAAATACAAAGTCTAAAAACATGTAAAAATATAAAGATTAAAAACTTATAATAATATAAAGTGTGACAACCTGTAAATATATAAAGTATAAAAAATTGTAAAAATATAAAGTCTAAAAACTTGTAAAAATATAAAGAATAAAAACTTATAAAAATATAAAATATGATAACTTGCATAAATATTAATTATAAAAACTTGTAAAAAAATAAAGGATAAAAAAACATAGTGCATGAAAACTTGTTAAAATATAACGCATTAATACCAAATAGGATTAAATTGATGATTAAATCAACATAAATGGATTGGAGTTATTTATGTAGGCTAATCTATTGATACTTCATATTGCAGACAAACTTTGCAAAATAAGTTTTGTAATTTATTTTAAAAATTTCGAAACCGTTTTCCGATTCCTCAAACCAAAAGGTAGATAATTCCAAGAATGTGAATCCACTCGTCGAAAGATCTGTTTTCAAATTTCACAACATTCAAGAGAGGGTTCAACCAAGCGAATATGATCTCTGCGAAGAAGGTGGTCAATGACTGCCTGTTTCAATTTGATGGGAGAACCCTCCCCAATAAAGACTCCGTTGAAATGCTTGGAGAAAGTATTTCGGACCAGCTCATAAATATCGGGGCTCTCTATACAAACCCGAGTAAACCAACTGGGCGTCTTGTACATGGCTAGCAGATTCTTCAATAATGACCAACTGCTAACCCTATACAAATCTCAAGAACGCTCAACAGTTGAATTTGAACTCAAACCTCTGAACTAGAGCTCCTACATACTTAATAAACCTGCTTTATTCTGGGCAAAGGGGGCGGTTCGTCTAATTGACAATCCGTTATTAACAGCCCGATTGGGGTGTCTAATGCATAGACACAATGTAGGTATGCTGAGTCTGTTATACAGATATTTCAATGGTTCCAGCTTGAAGGACCCACCAGCTTCCCTCCACACCGGTGCACATGCATGAAACTCGACGGACACAAGCGGAACACCCGTTGAACACACCAATTGGCTTCATGAGAAAGGGTCGTTTCGTTCGTTTTTATCTAAGTCGACTCGTATGTGGAACTAGCTACCGACATCTGTCTTTCTTCTTACATATAATCTATCCAAATAAATCAAAAATAATTATATATAAGTATAGCTTGAACCTGTTCATAATTATCAAATGAAAACAGTTATTTCAAAATGTTATTAACAGGTGAAATTGATACAAGAAAAACTATATTTTTGTTTTAAATAATATAGATTACTATTTACACACATGTAACCAACGAGTATCACTATTATGAATGAAATTCTTCTTAGGAAAGAAATTCTACCTTTATTTTTAAACCTCAACCTCTGCTTGTACATTAATGAATATTATTTTTAAATATCGCTTTTTTCGATTTTCACTCCGTTTGCATTCACCGAAGAAAATTTGAAAAATTCGATGGCCCATTGCTCCACACCCTCCCCATTCATTAAGCAGACAGTACCTGCTAGTATTAACTTTTCGCGGGGAGAGGGGGGATGTTTGGAACACAATTTTTCCTCTTAGGATTTATTGCCTATTTGCATAAGTAATCAAATTAATAAATGTGCTGCAGTAAAAGTTGGCGCGAAATGACGGGGAGGGAATGAATTTGAGTATTTTTGCCGATTTTTTTTTTAGCTTCGAATCTTAATGTAATTCTGAATAATTTATCGTGATTTATCTTAAAACGTTTGGCTTATGAATGCCGAAAAATATATCTCATTTTAAAATATCGGGGATTTTCTAAAGAAAATCTTGTCTTACCCACTTTACATTAAAATGCAAAATCCAGGATTTCATCTATAAAGGAGAAAATCTGTTTTCCTGTAGGTAGGAATATGAAGCGGGAAATCTCCAATGGTAATCTCTAGCCCTATGAAATTCAAATTTTTATTATTTTCAGTTTACGACTTTTTAGCGATCATGAATTAAGGAGTATTGATTTTTCCATTACATTAAAAACATAAAGATGTCATACAAAAGATAATAAGTAGTATACAGTCAATGTTATTGCTGAATTTGTTTGCGAGACAAACTAAATATTTAGTTGTTGTATTTCGTGAAAACGCTCTATACTATCGATGTACTTACTATTATATGTTTTACACCTGTGTCACTATTATTAAAACGTCTACAATATAATAAATAAATAATTTTGAAACACCTATTTCAGAACTAGCCCGTCCTACCTAAATTTTGTAATACAGTATTACTATTTCTATGCTACAGTGCATTTCTGGATCTTCTATATCGCTTTTTTAATCCTGACAACATTATTCTCTATCTGATGTACAAGGCATCGTTTCAAACTAATAAACGTAGTATCTACTTTACGATTTTAATTTTTCAAAGCAATACTCAACATTTAATATTAATGGCTTTTGAAGCTAAAAAAAAAGCTGAAACTTTTAGCGGTGTGATTAAAATAGCTGAAGCAAATATTCCCAAAGTGACAACGGAGGTTTGTGACCTCTCGCCAGGTTTGCTGGTTGGAAGAGCTGATGTTTATTTAGGGGTCACCATCAATTTTTAAGCTAAGGAACCGTAAATAAATAATTAAAACTTTATCTTTTAAATATAAAAGACATGTAGGTACATTCACTTTAATAAATGATCTATTGTTATTATTCGATAGATATGTTTACAGTCCATGTTTCAAGATATAATAAATAAACTACACATAGAATTTACAACTGTATTATTACTCCACATTTCAACTACTGCTTAGCTATACTTTTTTGTGTAACGACAGAAAACAAAATAAATTACAATTTCTCCAAAATAAATCGATGCGAATGATACTAAAGCGAAAAAGATATCCAATAGAAGAGGAATTAAATTTGATAACAGTGAAACAAATGCTAAAATTGAACGCAATGATTTTATACGCAAAATAAGAAACAACTTGTTACCAAAATATTTTTCTAGAAATATTATTTACAACATGGGCATCCACAGACATAATACAAGAACATGTAAAGAAATCAGACTACGGAAAAATAACAATGTCAATACGCAAACCAGTTTATTTTATAAAGGGATGAAATGTTATAATACTCTCTCGGTCCCAATCAAAATTACGCCAATGAATAAGTTAAGCAAGAGAAAATCTATCAGTTCTTAGGTTATCATTAGCCACATGTAAAGTACCCAATAGTATATAAGTTAAAATAATTAGTTACACGTAATAGTAATAGTACACTCGCATGAGTTATAATTAGTTATATTGTAAACTTATATGTACAAATAAGTAAAGTAAAATAAATAAAACAAAAAACAATATATGGTGGTAACTGATATTTATAGTTATATAATGTAATGAAAGAAAATTGTTTTAAAATCTAAGATTTTCTAAGAATATTTTTTCCGCAAACGAACTTTACGTACCGAATTGAAGAATTATTGTGTGTATTTTAGAAAACTAAAAAAAATGTAACTAAACCTAAGCATTAAGGAATTTTCAGTGTTTTTCAGTTTCAGTGTCGATAAATCGACGTTTATTTAAAGAACGTTGAACAGTTTCATACAATACGGCATGTTTAAATATAAGTACAAAATATGTTACATAATTATATTATTGTATGGTTTACATTACCTACCTCACTAGGAGAAACCTGTACTGAGGTAGATATAAAGGTATATAGGTACTCAAATGTAGAAAATCCGTTTGTAAGTGTTAGGTAGATTTATGAATATACATATTACGGGAAAAAATAAAATGAAATATATACGGAGCACATACAGGGGAACTACTCGTATATCGCAAATCAGTTGGCCAACTTTGTAAGGCGGGACAAAGAGGGGGCTGTAGAAAGGGAGTTGTTACGCAAGCCTTATAGAGGCACTGATTAAATTTTGGAATTGTAGCTCATTCCGCATACGAGCCAACCTACAGAAAAACGAGTCGTTCTCATGAAAGCAACATCAACTGTGAATGGGTGTTCCGCTTGTGTCCGTTGATTTTCACGCACGTAGACCGGTGCGGAGGAGATCAACCCCGCCAGCTCCTTCGAGTAGGCTCCATTGATATATCTGTAGAACAGACTCAGCATACCTACCCGTATATTGGAGATGGCAGTCGGTCTGTTAACAACGGATTGTCAATCAGACCGAACCGCCCTCCTTTGCACAGAATCAAGCAGGTTTGTCAAGTATTTAGGAACTTCAGCCCAGAAGTGACATCCGAATTACAAATTATATAAATGCTAAAAAAAGATATAACTTATCAAAACTAAATAATCCCTAGCTAGTTTTGCAATTTAACACCGTTTTTTTAATGGCATCTCTTTCACTCACTGACTGCCAACGTGAGTGCATGCAGCAAGGAAAACAAATTGAATCTTATCTCGTGTACGAGTATAATATATAAAAAAATACAATAAATCACCTTTGAACCGCATTGTCTCGATAATGCAGAAATTTCGGCCGTTTATTGATCCCAAAAGAATGTATCCATAAAATAAGTTACAATAATATATGTTTTAGAATTAGAGTATCTCTAAAGAATTTCAATAAAAACAGGGTTATAACTATATAATTTTGTTGAATATATAATCTTTGAATATATTGTAACGTAAATAATGACCCCGCTTATAAAGGCACCACTTCTATTGTCTACGACTAGATTTGAGGAAATGTCTATGGGACACATCCGACGGAAGAGGGGGGCAGTAAAGGCAAGATGGTGCGTGAGGTGACTTGACACGGCGGACAGAGCCGGGAGTTTTTTGGAAAGGGAGATAAATGTTTAAATTGTGCTGTGATTAACATTCGCCAACGAGCGTTTCAACACCATGTACCCGAAGTGGGTAGGATGGTCCTATAATTACGGATGGTGACTTGGAGTGACAAAAGTCCAACTGCGCGTGCAGGAGCGCTGGATTTTAAAAAACCATGCCAATGATGACCGGGCAATAACGACGTTTGTACGGAGCGAAAGGTACCATCTTCTCGTATTGTTTATTGGATTCTACGGATGAAGTTTGCTGTGGCGGATGGCGCTGCCGTGAGACGTCCCAGATCTCGCGGATAGTGAATGGAGGAATCGACAATCATCGGGACAAGCGCGGCCCTCCCTGGTGCAGAAGACGAGATGCCGTCCACAAGAGCCATCCTAAATATTTTAATACATTTCGTTGTAGTTTTAATCCTCCTCTCTACTCTTTTACGGTAACGACAATGTAACAATTAGTATACCAATAAACCTCATGTTTTATCAATACCAGGGTTTTATTTCTGTATCAGGAAATACATTCCGCTTCCCGTGCTTCATACATCAATTTCAGCCATGAATCCTGAGAGATAGAGTCGAGCATTCAAACATACTAGGGAAATTGTATCTACATATATGAAAAAGAAAATAAACAGATAATGGTCTCACCTGCACAACGGTCGCAACGATCGTTACCTTTTCCGTTTCATGTTTCATTAGAGATTTGTTAATATTATCTTCAATGATTAAAAAAAGTTCAAATACTTAAATAAACAAACTAAAGAAAACAAGCTACATATTAATCAATATAAGAAAAATATTTAAATCTACATTTTTTGATCAATAAGGAACTCCAGTCCATTTTTTAAATCAATTAAACATAAATACCAGTATATTTCGTTGTTTTTCTAAAGTTATTTTTCATGGTTAAAGTAATTTTCAAAGTTTAAGTTTTTCAAAGCCCGCCAAAACGCTCCAAATCTATGGCCGGTCGGTTTTGATCAGTTTTAAGGTTAGAATGTCAAATGTCAAAACAAGGATGAGCTTTATTGTACATAATTTTATACTGTATTCATAGTAAACCAAAATTAAACATAAATGACAAAATAACGTACCTTTTAATAAACTTTAACTCAAAGAATAATAATAGTATTGAGCATTAATATCATCATAATATCCGTGTTAATAATTGGTTTGCTCATGGATACACTAATTTATTTCACTAATAATAGTGTTTTATTTTTAAATTGAACAACAATAATAGAGCTTACAGTCACTCAAATTTTGTTCAAATTTCGAGAACTAAAAAAAAATCGTTTAAAATGCAAAACACAAGTGAAAAATAAAAATGTCCATACTGATCTATAAACGTTCTAAACGCAATGGTATCAATATAACAGGGTGATGATATGATTTTTTATTCACTTTTAAATAACGATTTATAAATTCTACGTATAATTTATGTTCAGAATCGGCGTTTCCTGATCTATATGAATACATATTTTTAAAGCCATTATATTTTTCTCTGGAGTTCCATATTTAAAAAAAAAGGACACATTTTCATATTTTCTTGTTCCAATGCTTACTCGGAACAGATAAGGAGCAGAATGAGGTTCCAGTCATTAACAGAACTACGGTCACCCTGTGAAATTGGCTGTGCCCAAGGGAAATGAGTTTGAAAGAAGGTGGATGGAATATGCGACTAAGGTTTCAGTAGGGGGCTAGGTGTTTTTTTTTTGATAAATGTTTGACAAGTTTTAGGATTTAAAATTGAACTGGCACTTCATATTATCTCGTATCTACATTAGCAAGTAGAGAAGCTAAGGGATGTAATTAGGGGTGAAGCTAAAAATGGGAATAAAAACAAACTGAATCTGTATGTTCATACGAAAGCCTTTTGCGATCAAATGTCTCAGTACTAGTGGCGTGCAGTCCATGAAGATTGAAAAGCTATGTATCCCCCGAGAGAAACTAACCGTAAAAAGAAAATTTAAGAAAATGCAATAATCTATTTTTTTCATGATTTTGGTAAGGAACTTGTACGTTCATTTATTCAGTTCGCCACAACAATCAGCGGAATATGATAGTAAAATAGACATATCCTAAAAATATTCAAAGCACATTCATACCCAAACTGCACAAAACCTTCCTTTGGTCATAGTGTAATGCACGCCGCTGCTCAGTACCCATAGTATTTCTAAAAAATTATTGGAGAGAGAGATAGATACTCAGATTAAGAATATAAGCTGTCAGTGTCCCGAAGAAAGCGTTTTAGTTACTATTATAATTAGTTTAATTTCGTGATATTCCAGGTAATGAAATTTACATTGTTTTATAGTAGTTTCTATTTTGTAGAAAATGGATAATTCAAATTAAAAAAGTATTTCTGATTATTATTGCCTTGCGAGGAATTTTGCAAAAGGCATATCGTACATAAGAATTTACGACACGAGGGTTGCCTACAACTGCATGCTCTATGACAAAAAAAAGAGTTCTAGATAAATGGAATGAGAAAAAGCGAGGATGGTAAGTAACCGGCTCTTTAAATATGGTATCTAAATATAGCTAAGCTATCGTTAAACTACAGATAAATAACGACGCTGTGTGTATAGGCACAGCTTCTACCACACTACATATTGTTGGAGACAGGACATTTTAGGCACGATTTTAGCGAAATGTACGAACTTTGTGAAAATGCTTCACAATACTTGAAGTGGAAGTTTACAGACGTTTGACATTTCTTTTCCCATCCAAGCATGTTTTAAAAGTGGCGTACCGGCAACTTTGGCAGTCTGGGACTCAAATGGGCCAACCCCAGGATATTCACAGGAACAAAAACACATGAAAATTAGGTAAATTTTAGCGTGAATTTGTCACTACGCCCGTGTGGTCTATTTTATGTAGTTATGTGATATTGTAAACAGATGACATCACAATATTCTAAGCCGTTTTTATTAGATCGGAAGATCCTATATTTTTATCGCCATCAAAGTAATAGAAGAATGTGTATGAGACGATCTATGTAACAGAGTGTAACAAGAATTGCGTGCCAAGATAAATTTGTGTGGCGGTCTATCCTCTATGCTTACTTCTGCGGGGCGTGACGGTTAGTTAGTTAATAAGGCAGACAACTGAGACTTAAAAAAATCGGATTATTATTGGTTTTCATTAATCATTTCCCGGTAGCATTCGTAGTTTTCATTTGCTAATCATTGGAAGTCCGTTGATGATAGGTTAAATGAGAAAATTTTTCACTTCACATATTTTGGACAAATAAGAAACATACAACCTTTCAACGTAATACAAGAATTATTTTAATTGTTGCCAATCGAAAATAATTTTAAATATTCGAATTGTACCTACGTAGGGTTAAGATCCGCAGGCATTATAAAAGTGAGACAAACAATCCAACATTGAAGTCAAGAAAATTATTTTCTCATAGATAATCTTTATTAATATCAAAGCGTTACTCATCCCTTATTAGAAAGAACGGTATTTTCAAAAGGGCGAAATATTGTATGGGGGTTGGTTCGTACTATACCAAAAAAATAAGAATTAGTGTTCCACCCCCAGGGGGTAAGATAAGGCAATATGAACGATCATGAAATATGCATGGGTTTTTTATAATTTTTTTCCTTGCTACCCTGCAAGTGCAAACCCCCGGAACCACCCCCTTTAAGTAGCTATAAGCATTTGTTTTATTTTTTATTTATAAGCCTATCATGTCAAGCCTCTTTGCCCGTTCGGGCGCGAGTACCCCGCCAAAATTTTTAATTATTTTTTTAATCAATTCTAATGGATGTCGACGAATTTTCGGGTGTATTCGATTTCTTGAATTCACAGCAAGCAGAAAGCATGATTTTGATTTGGAATCGGCGCTGTGTTAAAACGGGTATATAATGCATAGTCTAGTGGACTAAATTAAATAACTAAGTAAATTAAATTCAACTAAATTAATAAAGAAACATTTAAAAAAATAAATTTGAGTCGTGTTTAGTAAATGTTTAAGAAAGAAGCATGGAAAAACCGTATTTTTTTTAGTTATTATGAAACATATTAAATTAAAAAAGATTTATCAGGTAAAAAGCAGGTATATTAAAAAAAAATTCTAACTAAAGTTCCCGGCGTTGCCCGGGGTTAAGAATGATTTTTAGTTAAGTTTTGAGGTTGTGATGTATTACCCCTACCACTTATGTGAAAACTACACAAGAGTCCCAAATGCACCCAATCTTCTGGAGCCAGTGAGACTATGGCATTCTCAATTGGGGAATGTTATGAGGCAAAAGATAGTGGGGATGGGAAGTAGAAGGGGGAGAGGAAGGTGGGGAAATATCTGGGTGTATTTAGATCTGGTTACCAAACACGGCTAAAGCCATTCCAAGCAATGCTTCAATTCTGAATGGTGGACTTTCACCAGGGCGACACTGAAAGTATCTTCCACCTCTACCCCTATCCAGTAATTGTCGTCTAATTTTGAATTTGTTTAGTGTGCAAAATTTCATCACGAACCAACGAAATACTGATAGAAGTTTTACGGGGTGGGTAAAGGGAATTACGGTGTTTTTCGAAATCTTTTGTATACAGGCCTTCCTCTTATTTTGAAGGTCAAGTTTGCAAAATTACATCAAGCTACGAATAAAACTGTAGATTTTAATACAAAACAAACAAACACCGCCTGGCATACTCTTCTATTTATATATTGAAAAACAGATAGGTAGGTTAATGTGAAAATCTCGAAACTGAATACGGAACATTTTAAAGGGTTTTCAATTGAATAACTTAAAATATATTAGTTTATTTACTAGTCGTATCTCTGTGCCTACTCATGAGGAGAAACGGCTTCAAAGATTAGAGAGTTAGTTTTGTGATGAGTGACACATCTCAATATAAGGGACAGAAGTTAAACCCCCACCTGAAAATAATTTCGAAATTTTTTTTAATACTAAAAGAGGAAATTCAAATTTTTCAAACGCAATAAACAAAATACCGTTTCACGCCGACACTCGTAGAGAAAGTGCTTTACACTGGAACGCCGACATAATTTGTTAGAAAGCTCAGTGAAACCACCCATACTGCTTAACGCTAGTACCACGAGATGTCGCTGACGCTATTTGTTCTCCATTTGTAAATATTTGTATTTCAATGATGAGACTTGAGGCCGCCTAAAATTGAGGTTATGTTTACCTTTTTTAAGCAATGAATTCAACTTTGCATCTCCACTTTTTTCATTGAAATGATAATTAAAAATGTTTTCTTTAAAATACATCAGATTTTTGAGAATACAGCAACTTCAATGTACTTACATTAATAAAGGTAATTGCTATCAGAATACAGTTCAATAGGAATATGTTTTATTAGCCAAAAAGATGTAGGCATGAAAAAATATTTTTAAGGTTAACCGTTGTCATATTAATTGAGAATGCAATATTTTCTGGAAGAGTTTTAGGATAACCTCCGTATCAGAGCGGTAGGCTCCTTGTATCCGAAAAAAATCCAGAATAATATAGCCCCTTGCTTTATTCCAAGTCAAAAACATGGATCATAAGATTTGGATTCACTCGATGTCGTGATGTCTTTTTTTCCTAGGGTGTCCCTAAGTTCTCTAAGCACCGTCTCTACATCGCCAAATTCCAATGATTACCATTGTGGACTTCACAAAAGGAACTAGGTTACTGTCATGAAATAAGGTTTTAAAAATAGGACATAGCACAAACTAATAAATATATTAAAAAAATGGTTAATAACCCAAGTCCATTTTGGCAAGTAAAAAGAAACAAAAAATTTTTGCATAAAAAGTATGTCGCCATCTTAAGAATAATTACCAAAAATGGGACGTAGCAAAAAGAGCAAGTCGTCACCTAGCTAATAATTAGAAGAAATCAAAGGAAAATGAATAGTAAGTCCATTTTGACAACTTTGCAGGAGAATCAAAAAACTGTTGAACTAGTTTGAATTTCAAAATTTAATTTAAGATATTCAAAAAAATATATATAACGCAAAAAGTCCAATAAACTACTTTTTGTAATTTTTCTAACGGTAGCTTGTTATACAAAACTTTATCATAAATTTAAATTTAAGGTTACAAAATACGTATATCTATAAAAAATAAAATCATCTGTAACAAACATTAAGCATAATTATTTCTCAAAAATATTTCTACAAAAATATTTCTACAAAAAAATAAAAATATAAACGACAACAATAAATCATACAAGAAATAATATTTCCTAACTATCTAATACAAATAGTGTCCTTCAGCTAGCCAAGTTTCCAATTTATTTATTAAATGTTTAAATTTAATACTTTTTTTCAGCGGGTAACGTATTTAAATAGCTAGGAATCATTTGATTTAAAATACTTGGCCATATGTGTTTGTATGCTTAAGAACCATAAATCCTTCTGTTGGGATAAGCTTTGGAATTAATTTACGTACTTGCAAAATATATGCAATAAAATTGTATTATTATAAGTAGAAAAATAAGTGAAAGTGCAATTAATTACATTATCAAATGAGAGTTATGCATAATAGAAATGTAAAACGATTAAGAGATTAATTTTATAGAATAAAGATAAGATAACAAATCAAAAATTATTTGAGAAATGAAATACACTGATGGAACGGAAAAAACGATATATATTATACATAATATTTATGTATAATTCAGTAATGTTATTTGGTAAAAAAAAATTCAGTAATGTTATTTGGTAAAAAATAACATTACTGAAAAGATTTATAAGTAGCTATTCGTGCATTCGACTCTGTGGAAAATACATAATAACAATAATAGCTGAAAAAAAGAAAAATAGAGAAAAGAGAAAAATATATTTAAAAAATAAATCTGACGAACCAATTACTATGATTTCCAGATGAAAATATAGTATAGTATAATGTGTACAAAATGTTTTACCCTTTTTTCTCCGGCCTATATCACAAGCACAGGTAAGTTATTCATTAATTTATTACATAAAATGATCAAATAATTTTCGCTACGTTATAGGCAACTACTGGGAATATAAAATTATACATTACGTACTCATTAGCGAACGTTTGTATATATTATAATGTCTTCATTTTAATATATCTCTGTATGTTAATTTTGTTTTTATGTGTACGTTCCTGATGAAGGTTGATTTCAACAGAAACCGGTCGATAATGCATTAATATAAATAAAATAAAGTTATTGAAAACAAAAAATCTTTCTTAATTGATAAACTAAAGTTCTTTAAAACTTAAGACAAGATTTTTGTGCATAGTGCAAAGGGTAACAATTATTATTTTTATAAACAATAATTATT
Source organism: Halesus radiatus (assembly GCA_022606495.2). Lineage (NCBI taxonomy): Eukaryota > Metazoa > Arthropoda > Insecta > Trichoptera > Limnephilidae > Halesus > Halesus radiatus. The sequence continues at coordinate 44,573 of JAHDVE020009261.1, forward strand.
AATCTAAAACACTCATCCAAATTGAAAAAACCTTCCGAGCAAAGATAAATGTCGCCGGCAGGACTCGAACCCGCACTCTTCTAATGTCCGGTCAGATGCTCTACCGTTGAGCTACGTCGGCTTATCGCAAACCCGCCAAGTTAATCAATATATACTAGTGTTCCATTCAATAATTACTGTTTTTATTATATTTTCATTTATTATGTTTTATTTATTTACAGGTGAAAATATAATAAAAACGACAATTAATAGATAGGCTACTGGCTATTGACCAACTTGGCAGTTGGCTGGCCAACAGCACCAAACCAGACGGCGATGCCGGAGTTCAGCTCTACCGGAAAATTTGGCGCTGAATGAGGGTGTTTTAGGTAACTGTGTGTTTATCTTTTCATTTAAATTAAATTAATTTTGAAGATTATTTGCAAGAAATAGTACATGAATCCCTCTTAATTTTTCAGTTTGAAATAACATTAATTAACAATCAGATAATTTTTCATTTTCCGGAATAACTCGATGATAAATCGTCGTATTTTCTCGCAAATTACTGGAAAATTCACTAATTTAAAAGCGTTCGAGAGTGGAAAAAACGAGACCTACCAATTATCCCTATTTCAGACTAATTGAAAATAAAAAAAATACTGCTTAATCTCACCCCTCCTCCTCTTCTCCCTTCTTCTCAAGTCATGCCTGGTCCATTTCAATCCCGAGACTAATTATTAGATTAATTGATGGAAATTAGGCAGAGTGGAATTTGATTAAAATAAGAGGAAATGGTAGAAAAAAAAGAGGAAAAGAAATGTCCTCCCAATTCCCATTCTGACACTTATTTTCAAAGCGGCGATGAATATTGAAATGGTAGGTCATTTGGGATTTAAGAATAATTGGAGATTTGGATGCTGTTAAAATATTTGATCTTTATGCGCGGTGCTTACTTAATGGAGACGAAATTATTTCTACTACTATTTTCGTCATAAAGCTAGGTAATATATTATTTTCTAAGTAAAAGGGGAATAGATTGGTATATAATTGTTCAATTCAGGAGAAAACATACTTCAAATTGGTACTAAAAACTCATCCGTAAAAAAGAGTCCACAAATTTTTGTATTTTAATCTAGTCTCCATTGATGTACTCGTATACATCCTTAATGATAGACAACTTTCGGTAAGTGAATATGATACGATATAATGCTACTGTTTAATTAATATTGCAGAAGAACCATTTTGAATAAATTCTTTCTTGTGTAGTGGTGTAAAGTATCGTAAGGGGGGAGTGAGGGCTGGTGTTCAAAACTATAATAAACCACTACCCAACCAATTTATAATGATTTGGATATACTTCATTATTATTTCCCTAATAATAAAATAAACACATTTTTTTCTGAACCGGTAACTTTGTCTTTTAACATTATTCCACGAAACATTGTTACTATTTGTTAACCACTTTTCTTTGTAATACCATGCCAACCGGTTTCGGAAAAGTGTGCCTTTTTTTCAAGTTACGTATTCAGTTTGTATCACGCCTGACAAGGAACTGTTGGGCGTAAAAGTGTTAATTAATGAGGTATATAAAAAGTAACCTACTTCAATAAATGCATTGTGATATATTGTGAATTTTACAAACTAAGCGATTATTCGCACAACTAAAATACAATTTAACGTTAATTATCAATATTACATATGTTTGACGGTATGTTGTGTATTGTGTATACTTACCAATACTTACCAAGCGCTTTCGTTAAAGATTGTCGCGGACATATTAATAAAAGAAGGGTCACCATTTGATTGATTTATTTCTCAACGCGTACAAAATTCAGAAGGTAAATTTATAAACAAGAAGTGATGCAATATGTAAATCTACAAGTTACTAGTATGTTCTACAACACGACCGATTCAGCAGGCAGCAGAAAAGTGAATAAATTCACGGCTCTGTGCATGGCAGAACGTCAGTCGATTGTCATTTGAATGAAGGGTTACCATAAGTAAAAATAAACTTTATGGCTAATAAGTTGGTTGCATATTACAACAACATCAAAAGCTCAATTGCGTACGGAAACGTATGTATAAATACATAAAAAACGTTGTATAACTTAGTAGAGTGCTACCAATAAGACATTTTTCTAGTATACACATTATCAGAAATAAAACCTATTTCCTTTTAAATGATCTAAGAGATGGGGAATATATTCGAACGTCCGCTTCACTACACAAAGTAATTACAACATTAACCTTATTACTACATCGATGAAAACTACTTAATACTTGTATGATATCATCCATAAAGCGTAATAGGTTCTAGAAAGTGCAATCAACTCCCCGAAAGCCTCCATAAAGCCTCCTTTACATCGATGCAAACCATAAACGACGATATGAGGACCGATAAAATCAAACTTACTCCGGGCTTAACGCCGTTATACGACGTCAATTAACGGAGAATCGTTATCCGATTACGGCGTTATTTGTCAAACGAACTCACATCGCTTAACCCGCAAGAGCCTGATGAATGTAGAACGGTTTTTTATTCATGAAGTGAGAATTTACCTTGATACTTTAGCAATGGTATTTATTTTTATGATTCCGTAATTTTTTTACAATCCCTTTAAATAATGTATAACAAAAAATGTTCTATTGTCAATAATGTTATTAGTAAAGTTACGATTTTTTTTGTCATTGCTTCCAAAATAATATCCCTCTCTAATGAAAATTATGAGTAATGGTGGAAAAAAATAATGAAATTCACTAAAACATTTGACGAAATATTTTATTTTCTTCCTATAAGGAACTCCAGTGAAAAATATAATGACTTTAAAAATACATATTCATATAGATCAGCAAACGCCGATTCTGAATATATAACTTTCACGTAGAATTTATAGATCGTTATTTGAAAGTGAGTAAAAATGAGCTCATCAAAACACCGTGTTATGTTAGTACCATTACATTTTGAACATCTGACGTCACGTGAGCATTCTGTTTTTGGATAAGTATGAAAAAATTACTTTACGATTTTGTTTTGAATTTTTAATATGCATTTTTTTAGTTTTTATTATTGTTCAATAAAAAAAAATATTATTCATAAAAAAAAATGGAGTGTTCATGATCAAACCAATGTTAATGGTCAATACTATTATTATTCTTTGAGTTAAAGTTACTAAAAAGGTACATAATTTTATTACTTATATTTACTTATGATTTACCATGAATAGATAATGCGATTATGTACGGTAAAGCTGATACTTGTTTTGACATTTGACATTCTAACCTCAAAACCGATCAAAACCGACCCGACATAGATTTGTAGCGTTTTGGCGGCCTTTAAAAAATTGAAACTTTTGAAAATTATTTTATGCATGAAAACTAACTTAAACTAAAAAAAAACGAAATATACTGGTGTTTATGTTTAAACGTCATTATTGAAATAAAAAAAAATTGGACTGGACTTCCTCATTTTCAACTGTTCTCAGTAATACGTTGGACGTTTGAAATCTTCCTATAACTGCATAAAGGAAGTAAAAAAATAGCATAATGTCGTCAAAATTTGGATTTTTAAAATTTACGGATTGGTTTTTAAAACATAAAAATACGCATTTTCTACTTAGTTATAGATGCAAGTATGTATATTCACAAATAAAAAGCTTAAAACTTGAAAAAATAACATTTATTGTGAAATAAAATTAAGTCAACCACATGGGAGATATTTTTCCGTTGATGACGAAAAATCGTTTCGTTAAACAAAACATTAAAAAATATATTCATTTTGTTGATAGTTTTACTCAAGCTTTTTACTCAAGTCTTCAAAACCTCTCAACATTTTAAAAGAGTCTCAAATATATCGTTCATGTCAATAAAAAGAGCATTACATTAAACTTCGTTACCATAAATGTAAACACGTATTTGAAATCAAACCTATGTAACTCTGTTTCAGTTTTTTTATTACATCTTCAATTTGCTGGGTGAAAATGTATTATTTAATTTAGATATCGAAAAAATAGATAACTTAAAAAGTAATCACGATAACCGATTGGATATATTGTTTTGATTGACGACTGGAGTTCCCCATCAACATGTCATATACCTCAACAAGAGAAAAACAAGGCCAACCCTTCGAGTAAATTCGGATTAAAGTTATCACTCTTAACAATATAGATCGACAATGTTAAACAATAAGAAGTATTTTAAAACATGATGAAAATATTTTTTTAATAATACATATTCTCTACTATCTAATTAAGTCTAAATGAATGTTCAATCAACAAACAACAGCCAAATCAAAGCCTCATTAAATAATAACGTATCTGAGTTAGGCGGGAACGTTCGTTGTAGGGTTGTTCAGCTGCCGTTTGACACCCACTAATCACCCCTTCAAGTCACCTGTTGGTAAATCCTCCGCCTGATCGCTTGTCAAACCGTTTAGATCATTAAACCGGTGTAAACAGGATCAAAGCCTCCAATATCGGAAGCGGATGCGGCGCCTAAGTGCTTTTCGGGACTAAATTGTTGTCATTATAAAATACTACGCTTTATATTGATTGAAAATTCACCTGGATTGAAAGCTTCTCGAAAAATATGATTTGACGTTTAAGGCGATGCAATGGGAAATACTGAGAAATCATGTGTTTTTTGGTTTGAAAATTTGATGCCCCAGAAATAGCAAGTAAGATTTGATTTAATACAATACATTTTTTGGTGGATCTTTTTAAAAACCTAGAAAAAATGTTTAAAGTGCAAAATCTCCTACTTACAAATCCTTTTTCCGATATTGTTGTATTGCTCATTGTGCCAAAGAAAGTTTTTTAGAATATGGTTGAAAAACATTTTAATAATTATGCCTGAGATACAAAATAAAATAAAACACGCATTTTGGTGATGTTTTTGTTTGCGTAAATCGAAACATGCGGCGGTGCTAAGCAGGAATTGCAATATTTTCACTACCTGCATAAAGGGAGTGCGTAATTTCGTTCGAATTTCAGGGGTTCGAATTTAAGTGGGTCCCATTAAATGCATTTTTTTTACAAATCCCCAATTAATTTAACGTATATTTATGACATTGCGCCAATTTTGATTTGATCAACCACGTAAGCACATTTAGTAAAATCACTTTCATAATTTATACCACAAATTATTAAAACCTTCACAGCCCGCGACATTTGAAAACATTGTTATAAATTTAATTTTTTATAACGTTTCGTTTTATCCAGGTAATATTTTATTGGATCGATAATTTAACCATAGTTTATTGTCATGTTCTAGATTTTGTAAAACACCCCCGAGTCGATATTCCTGTGGGTGGATATTGAAACGGAACAATATTACAGCTTTATTTACTAAAATATTACTATGTAAATAATCTGAAAATATAGTTTATTTGCATACTCTTTTTTTATGTTAGACTACTCTCAGAATCGCCCAGAATATAATACTTATAATTTATTAATAATAATCATGATTGTCTATAATTAAGAATCGAAATGCCGCTTGTAATGGCTTCAGATGTATTGTGGGGCAAAATCTGAGGACACATCAATGGCGTGCATTCTATAAAGGCTGAAAAGCTGTTTCCATCCTAAAAATAATAAACCATATAATGAAAATAAAGGTTGTTAAAAAAATTCCTTATATTATTGAGCAGAATATTTTTTTCCATGAATTTGGTAAGGAACGTGTACCCTCATTATTACTTAACCATAAGAATCAGCGGAAGACGGTAATATTGTAATAGGCATTTAAAAAAAATCGTGTACAATATATACACGAACGTAAAAAAAACTACACACAGCCTAACTTTGACCAAGCCAGCCACTGAGAGCCATGCACCTCTTAACGATTTTATTTCTCCTCCCGTTCATTATTTCCTTTAGTTTTAAAACCATTCCCAAATTGAGTATGACACAGTCTTACTAGTACCCCCACTTGTGATTGTGTATGCAGGCTTATTCACGTACGTTCTCCTCCCTTTTCCTTTATAGAGACATACAGTTTGCTCAAATCGGACAATCTCTTTCTAGTTAGAAGGATGATGTTAAGGTATGTTTCACTACAGTTGGCGACTCTGTTTTACAGAAATTTTGTTCTGCATAGTAGCCAATTTACTCACACTTGACGCAAAATGGCTGCTTGCGCTCTAGTGATCGTTTGCGCAACTATGAGCGGTACACATTCGAGATTCGACATTTTTGGACCTCCTTTTTCAATTGCTATACGTATCATTAATACATAAGATATAATTCAGTAAGTATAGCGGTACGAAATTGAGTCAATCATTATGAATTAACGTGTGTATCTTAATTATTATTATTTATCTCTTATGATAGATTCGCCGCAGTCTCACATTATGCAGAATTGTCACGAATGTTTGTATGTAGGTAAATATCACATGCTCCCACAATTCATGCGTCGAAATTACATGATGCATAGCTAACCTACCCCTGTCGCAGCAGGTACTTCTGTCACAGTCACCGCGGGCGCGTGGTACTGATAGGCCTAATAGGGCCGATAGGGCTGATAGGGCCGATATGGCTGTTAGGTATGGGGGTGCGAACGCGTCACGTGAAAACACCTGTCAATAAACAGACAGGGTGGCGAGGAATCAATTGGTAATGACATGTTGTAGGGGTTGAAGGCTGTTATTAAATCGGTTGATTTCGCTGTGGATTGTGGATTGTAAATTGATGGTAAATGATTTTGTTACAATCAACGCGACCTGTATTTGTCGTGTTTTTTAAAAAGGAATTGATTGTACGAATGATTGATGACTGGGAATCAACTGACTGTCATCACATTAGTTTAGGGAGTTATTGGTGTTATAACTAGACATTTTTACATAACACATACCTTGTAAGTAGATAAAAAGGTATTAGATACATTGAAAAAATGTCATGATAGTGGAAAAGTTATAGTAAATTTTGGTACAGATTTGAATACATAAAGTCGTGAAATGAAGGTTCGAGAGTTCTTGGCTATTCAGACCTGATCACTAAACCTAGAAGAAGTAATTTCAAACAACATTTATTTTTTGAATGATGTTTTTGTCATAGCGATACTGGGAGTATTTGTTACTCTGGGATGAGGAGCAAATATTCAATATAATATTTTTAAAACATATGGATAATTTTCGGGATATTATGCCGTGTTGTGCTTCCTCACCCTTTAGACAGCATTTCTAACAGTGTTATAGTGTCCGTCATCAAGGCAGATGTGTAGATTGTGGTGTAGTGTGTATTCATGTACGTAGAAGAGGGACCGTGTTGCGCGCGTTAATCCTTTTAGGGCCTGTATTTAAATATAATAATAATCATTGGTATAAATATTAATGTGGTTTTCGGCGTTTTGGTATAGCCGTCAAGTACCGGACACCAACAACTATTAAGCCTTTCATCGTAGTCCCTATTAATATTTATAGGATTTTTGTGGATTTAATTTGTTTCCGTAATTATATGCGCTCGATACGATTTAGGTCTTCCCAGTACTTCTGAAAAAAATCCAAAGTAATGGCAGGTTAAAATTAAGTGATCGGCAATTGCCAATTTGTCTGCATTGCAGAGTTTGCGTGCTCGGAAGTGTTCTATGATCCTTTTGGAGATGGTCCGTTTTGTCTTACCTACATTCAACTTGTCACATCCTAAGCAGCTGAATTTATAAACTCCATCTCTTTCAGGGAGGAAATTTGGCTTCTGAAGACTACTGAAGGTCTTGGATTTTACTCTTTGTTCCGAAGACAGTTTTGATGCCTTCTTTCCTCGGTATCTTGGCAATTATGTCAGTAACACTGTGTCAGTAATTGTGAACATTTTTAACTCAGGTAAATTTTTTTCTTCGTTTGGTAGATTTGGCTTTTATAATACTTTTTATCTGTTTTGTGAAGTAACCATTGGGCTCTAACGAATATGGATAACTCAACTCAAATTTAATTTAAACCTTTAAGTCCTGGCCATGTATTTAACCTGAATCCCTTGTGTCCAGAAGCAAGAAACTTACATCTGTGCCACGTGGGTCGAAAAGCTTAAGATAAAATCCTTCTTTGAATATTTCATTGAAAATTTAGCCAAACAAGACTCTTACCAGGTAGCTACGTTGGTCATCTTACGTACCTATTCAACTTTTATTTTAACAAGCCAAAAAAGATTACTGCATCGTCTCCATATCTTCGTGGGACTTCCTCGAATCCTTCTTCCTGTTGTATAATACAGTAAAAATAGTCAAAACAAACAGCTCTCGTAAAGGCGGAAATATATCGTACATTTTATCATGAGATAATATAAACTGTCCAAATCGCAGTGACCAAGGAACAAAAACAGGAAAATCGTTACTACCGTTTATAATCCGTAACATAACTCTGTATATCATCAGTCATAACTTCTCCCGAGTCAACTCTCGCCCTCCTGATTGACAGCTCAGTTTTAACAGCCTTGCACAGCCATTGATCTCGAGTTCATGAGCAATTCGCTCATCTCATAAGCATCTTGCATCTATTAGCAGATCCTTTGAAAGTCTCGCATGATAGATTGGCTCCTTGACTGTTCGGCATTGGTGTGTAAACGCCCAGAGTTGCCTCCACGATACCATAAATGACCATTCACTATACTCGTACACCAGAAAAGTGGCCTCAAACAAAATTACCTTTGAACCTGTCGAGGTTATTGGATAATGCAAAACAATACTATTAAAAATTTATATATCTATACTATTATAACACACCAAAATGTAATATTTCAAAGACTGCATAGGAAACGTATATTCACTTCCATCGAATTTGTGTTTACAAAAAAAACTGTTATTTATTTATTTATTATATTATGTACACCCCATGTGAGCTTGTACATATTAAGTTAGTTATAATAGTTACACAGGTGCAAAACACCTCACAGTAGGTACATAGATAAAATAACGAACAAATACAGGAATAACATAGTGTAAGTACCATTCCAAGTAATTAGCTACAGAGGCGAATATTTAAAACATACCTCACATTCACTGATACTTATACTCTAGACACAAATATTAACAATTGTTGAGGATGCATGCAACAATCGTCTGTTTGTATTTGTATTCCGGGCAGTTGAACAAATCTACTATATCTGAAAATGTATTACCTTCTGCATGAAGTCTAGGTAAAAGAGATTTTTTGAATAACTCAGTCCTGAAATTATATTTAGAATTGAATGAAGATTTAGATCGAGTAGTTCTAGTTGGAATATTAAATTTAATGAAGCTGACAATATCAGGCTGTCTGTAAAACCATTAACAATTTTGAAAATTAAAGTTTTGTCAGTTAAGCCTTCTTCCTGAAAGTTAATTGTAGTTCATTCATTAAGTAATTACAATTTATAGTTTCAATAGGTAATCTGAGTTTATTGTTAACAGTCTCGTATTTTAAAAATTTATGTCGAACTTTTTAAATGGAATCGGTGTAAATTTTATAGTGATTGGACTATATTGAAGAATTATATTCGACTTGACTTTCGCAGTCAAGTAAAAGTATAATAATTTTAGTGTTGAAATATTCTTGAAGTCTCTGGCATTTCGAAGAATGACGCCGAGCATTTTTAGACATTTATTAGTTATATAATTGATATGAGTAAGATAATTAAATTTAGAATCGAAAACATTGAAAAGATCATTAATTTCATGTATCAGTTCCGATTTTTCATATCATTGGTTTGGAAATATATTTATTACTTAATTTAGAGATAAATTATATAAGCATGGATTTATAAATAATGCCTATAATGATAACACCTGTACAATTTATTTTTTCTCTTGTGATATTAATTTAGAAACCAGGTGTGTTGTGTGCATTTTTCAATTACTGTCTTTTATAGCTCACAAAATAAGAAGTGGTGATAGAAACACGTTAAGGCACCTGTAATTTCACTGGCTTTAATACTTGAGACGTTAAATGCACCACAAAAATTATCTAAAATATATATATATATATTTTGAATAAATGCATAACCTAGTTTTCTGCGCATCAATGCGGCGTCTTGGTGATGGCACATAACACAGCATTACGACCGGTTGTTAATTTTTTTCTTAAACTTTTTATCAACCAGTCGAGACCTTTAAGTGAATGGGTAATTAACGCGTGGCTATAAAAGTCACCGAGCGTTTCGTCTAAGAAAGCTAGTATTTTTAAAATCAAATGTGTTTGGTGTTGATTTTGAAATATGTTTTCTATATTATTGTATCTATATTATAACGAATATCGCTGTGTAATTCATTACAAAACACAGCATTTTTTTTGTCAAAATCTCAATACGTGGTTTGAAAACAAACAAAAAACCGGCAAACTATTTTTTTCCTTTAGTATGAAAATACTTATATCACAACTACTATATTATATTAATCTAATAATTAGGTTTACATGTATTAAAGTCAGATGTGAATTATGAATTGAATCTTTTCTGGTTCGACTTATCAAAAATGGCGTACCAACAGGTTGAAAGCTCTTGCTATTAAATTTATTCCTTTTAAGTTTTGAACCCAGCACAAGCTTTTAAAGCTCTGATAATGAAACCCGTTGAAGCGCTTATAAAAACAAAGCTTAATAGAAACTTTCACGCAAAGCTCTAAATGTCTAAATATTGCAAAAATCAGTAAAAATCCCAAAATATTGCTTTTCTTTGTACATTTTTGGTCTGAACGCATATAATATGATTTCGTATTATCCGCTAAAGAGCATCCGAAATCATAACATAGTAGGGTCATAACAATATTTAGTATTTAACTCCCCACCCTGTAGATGGACAGGACAGAAAGTAAGCCCGATACATTCCTTATAAGATTTTAGCCAGCTTCTTAGTGATTCTGTATTACAGGGTGTTCGAAAATTATAATAAATTAATTTTTGTTTGTTTTTGCATTTAACATAGAATAAAGGAACTGTGAGATAGCATGACATTAAAATCTAACATAGTAACAACAGAGAGAAAGAGACAAATGTGTATATAATAGGTATTTTGGCGCTCTCGCAGCAGCCGGCAGCTTTTTATAAGCGCTCCAGTTTATCTGGGAAATATTTCTTAGTTCTTAATTTTTCCGGTGTTAAAGTAGCGTAAAATAACCGCAATAATTTATAGGTCACATTTATAAAAATCATATAATTTTAGTGTGGCCGTTTCGGGCTTAAATCAAGTTTATAATAAAAAATCAAATAAATACCCAAATATTTTAAGTTCAAATCTGTCACGTTGTTCTAAACTAACCCAAAAGCATCGGTCGGTCGAAGCGTTCGACACATGTGCTTATTAAAAGACCTTTTTGCTTGTTAAAAGTGTCCCAAAGTGGATGATTTACAATGTTATTCTTTGAACTGTGGTGATTGTAAACAATATCGTATACGAGCTAGACAACTCAAACTCAAACTTAATGGTGAATGTGCTATTTTGGAGCCTTTAATAAGCTGCAAAGATATCGTTGTATAACCTTGAACACTGTACCACAACTGCAATCCGCAAAATTAGATTTCGTGGCTACCGAGAAAGGCGCAATAGGAAATAAAAACATTTGACGAGAAGATCTTCTGCTGTCACGGCGACCTGAGTTCTGACCTCCAGTTCACGGAGCAGATCCGGTGCATCATGCGGCCCACGGACGTGCCCGACAAGGCTGCTCTGCGACCTGCTGTGGTCCGACCACAACAAGGATACCACCACCGGCTGGGGCGAGAAATAGGCGACACGCTGATGTGCTCTTTCCAGATCCTGAAGCCGGCCGACAAGCGCGTATGGGCAGACCAACACCAAGCCCAGGGGCGTCACCAACAAAGACAAAGAAGATTGGAAGAAAGGATCAGTACCCCCGGCCCCCGTCCTCACCCGCCGCCCAACTTCACATAACTCCTATCATTCGTATTAGCGTCTTGCAATATATCGTAAGGAATAAATACAGATAGCTTCTATTTTTTTTTTTTTCAATTAAACATTTAAGAAAACTTAGACCAAGCCGGTTTTAGTTTTGATAATTTAACTGCATCCTTTATATGGTCTATAAATAATGTGTAATGATAGTGTCCAAAAAAAAAAAAAAGTTATAGATTTAATATAGGAATAATGTAAGAATAGGAAGTAAGATTTGTAAAGCGCCCTTGAGGTGATTTTTCACAAAAACGGCGCTATAAAAATCATCCGAATATTATTATTATTATTATTACCATATTAAGCCTAATGAGACAAAACGTCATCTGAGTAGGTGATTAAGTGATAATGGGAATTTTATGAGTTTATGGGAAATATCCCTATTATTGGGCTATTAAACATTTAATATATATTAAATTCCCATGATCCTTAAACACCTGTTCAGGTGACGCTTTGTCTCTTAAACCTATTACCATATATACACATTTGTCTCTTAAACCTATTACCATGTTAGATTTTAATATCATGTCATCTCACTTTTTCTTTATTCTGTATTATATTTTGTCTCATTCTATATGTACGAGTAAATGAATATACTCGTATAAGCACACAAAATGTATGTTTAGATTAGTTTACTTTTTTACCCTTATGATGCTTGTTAAACGGAACCGTTCGGTCGTAATGCATTAAAAAAATCGTAGTTATGAACGAAGTAATTATTTTATTTAATTAATAAAATAATAATTAGAATTTTGTTTAATAGTTTCAAAGGTATAATAAGCTAATCAAAATTATTAGTAAGTGGCATCCGTTGGTTGATTTTGTATCACTGATATTATATGTTATATTTTTATTTTGATTGACTCGTTTGTTTAGCATTGAAACAAAATGTCTGACCGCTCTTTTCGGAGGTGCGTGCCATCATTTTTTAATTATTTCCATACCAAAAGGTGAGATAAAAATATGTTTTTAGGATTTTCCTGCTGAAATCAAATATTTAAAACTAAATCATTGAAGAAGATAATATTAACATAACCTAAATGAAACATGAAAAACACAACAGAAAATTAAAAGATATCAGTCGCATTTGTGACTCAAACGCAGGTACTCTGTCTTTCCGGGATAACCGCTTTACCAACTTAGCTAATGAGATCAGTTCAATTTACGTCATCTTCATAGATATCGTATCGCAAATTCAAGACTGTCAATATTATCCTCCATTTTTAATCCCATATTATTGAATCTATCTTTATGATAATTACAAAGTTCTTCACGAACACAATTGCAAACTAGATAGTGTCCAGATAAATTTCCGATTTTTTAAATTTATATCTATTGACTTTTTACTACTTTTTTTTGATTATTTATTAAAGTTTTTTTTCGGTTTCATGTTTCATTTAGTTGTTAATGTTATCTTCAATTTTTAAATATTACAATTAGGTTTTTAAAAACATCAATGAATGATTCAAATATTTTAACTTACTTACCTCAATTATCGAAACCTTTCACAGGATTTCACGAAATGCCATTTTTTACGATTATTAGAAGAAAATACGCTTCAAATAAATATATTTATGAACTTACCGTTTATACCATATCCGTACACTTAAACGAATTTCAATATAAAAATAATTACATATAATTTTTTGAAGTTCGTACATTGCAGTACAGAATTGATATTCCGGTAGTTGTAAATGTATTCAAATGCATAATTACGTGGTCATGTTTGAGGTCAAGCCTGTTATTGTTTATTGAGATCCTATTACAATAACAATACGAAAGTGGAATAAAATTAATGTATTTTTCTATCACAAACAAAAGTTTTAAAGTAAAAATATTTATCGCAAATGGTAAAATATATTATTATAGAACCCTGTACATGATTCCTTCCAATAAATACGCGGGCGAAACCTTATTACCGCATTCCCTTTCGGACATCGAAAAGGGTCCTATGCACCCCTCTCTCCTCTACGGCTACTTACTTTCCCTTTGGTCATCGAATGCCATTCACACCCCTCTCCCCTCCCAATAAATAAGATTATTTTTATGCCATTCGGAGGAGCGAGTTGACAGAGAAAGGCATCTAAGTGGCTCGGGGAGGCGGGGAAATGAGACACCGGGGTAAATTATGGAAAAAATTCGCAATAAAAGTTATACGTAAACAATGATCACGAACGAGAGTTCTTGGTTTTAGCCGTATGAAAATAATCGTGGAAACTACGCTTTTACACCTCTATATAGATTGGAATTTGTTTTGGAGCAAATGCGTATTACAAAACATTGTAATTTCAAGCAAATTTTTTTTTCAGTAGTTTCTTGATTTTGAAGAAATAAAGAGTTAAAGATAGAGCAAAGGTGAGTTTTGTAATAGAAACCTGCCTAGTTTCCACAGCGAGGTACCTAAGTTCCAAAAATTGAAAAACTAAAATAAAAAATTACAACCATTATCGTATCACATAAAATTTAACATCGAAAATACGGGTTCTGATTTCGTTTGTTAAACAAAATTTATATTTTCTTCAAAATAAATCAGTATTAAAATTTCTTGAAATCTTTCCTACGGCCTCCGTGATCGAGGGGCAAGGCTCTCGACTACGAATCCAAAGATCGCGGGTTTAAATCCCAGCGTGCGCAAGTAAATTTAATATAATTAACATCTGCCGTTTCACAATTAATTCATTTAAAAATAATACGTAGTATATTTGCGCACGTCCCAGAGTGGAAGATACTATTAGTAACCATTCAGAATTGAAACGTTGCTTGAAATGGCTTTTAGCCGTGTTTGGTGACCAAATCTGAATAGCCAGGTATTTCCTCACCTTCTTCCTCCTCCTCTCCTTAACCTCCCCAATACCTTCAGTCTCACAACATTCCGCAATTGGGGATGCCATAGTTTCACTGGCTCCAGACGGTTGGGAGCAGTTGGAAAAAAAAATTGCAATCATTACAAATTAATTTAAAGACCCTCGATTTATTTAAAATATCATCTTTATCCTTGTTATTTAAATGTAACTTTTTAATTTATTATTAGTATAAAAAGCTGGTTGTCTGGTATGTTTTTCATTAATAAATTCGAAGTATTATTTTTTTAAATAATATTTTTCTCCGCTGTTTACTAACGTCAATTACATTTTTTTTATATAAGAAAGACTTAAAAAAAATTAATACTAGAATCAAGGAGTACCTAAAATGTTTAAGTAATAATAATTATTCTGGGTTTGGGAAAACCATATTTTCTAAACAAATCATTATACAACTGATTTACAATTAGATAAATTTGAAATTTTTAACATTACGAAAAGTGTTAATAGACATTAAATTAAATATTATTAATCATCAAATATTTTTTGTAATTTTAAATTTATTTTCACATTAATAACCATAATTTAAAAATAAATATTAAAAGTTTTAATAATAATAACAACATTTTTTTTTGTGTACTGCTTTTTTCTTGATTATTTATTTTTTTAAACGTCTAATATAAGTTAATTATTTAATATTTTTATTTTATTTTATCAATTATTTTTAATTAATTACTTAATCACTTAGTGTTAAATTGTAATTTGTCTATTTGTTTATAGTTGTCATTACTTTTTAGTATATTGTTTATCCCGATGAGTGAAGCTTTGCAAATAGA
Source organism: Halesus radiatus (assembly GCA_022606495.2). Classification (NCBI taxonomy): domain Eukaryota; kingdom Metazoa; phylum Arthropoda; class Insecta; order Trichoptera; family Limnephilidae; genus Halesus; species Halesus radiatus. Next base: position 60,059 of record JAHDVE020009261.1, read on the forward strand.
AATTATATAATAAAACTGTTGTGTAAATAAAGTTTTTCTTATTAATTATAGACAGACTATTACATATTTATATTAAATTAACCCTTTGGAAGGCTGTGGGAGAATACGTCCCACATGGAAAATCGGAATCTACAGACAAGCAGCAGAAGTATATTTACCACAAAACGTAAGAATTGTTCGTCTATTAACATATCTACCACATAAAACATCGAAAATTGACAATTTATATTCTTACTCTTAGACAGCGTCAAAATATTCATTGGTTAATTTTGCACATCGTTGTAAAAATTGACGATTTTTAAGAAACATTTATTGGGCATTTTTAGACTTTCGTTATAACTATAAAATATATTGTACTCACACAAGTTTTTTTAATTATATAATCTGTCTTTTATATATTGTTCTATTTTATGTAATATACCTATATTATGAATATATCATGAACAATGCGGCCAATAATATTATATTTACATCGTCATTTTTAACTAGATGGTAGATGGAAATCATTGTTTTTTCTTCTAATGATAACGACTATATAATTTTACTAATTGATAAACTAAAGTTTTTAAGACAAGATTTTTGTGCAATTATTTTTATAAACAATAATTATTAGCCTGAAACACTCATACAAATTGAAAAAACCTTCCGAGAAAAGATAAATGTCGCCAATTTTAAATTAGAATTTTTTTTTTAACGCCATCTATTGAGGGATTTAGCCGTTACAAGCCTTCCTCATACTAATAAAGTTGGTTGTTTACAGGTGAAATATAATAAAAACAGTAATTGTTGAATGAAACATTAGAATATATTGATTAACTTGGCGGGTTTGCGATAAGCCGACGTAGCTCAACGGTAAAGCATCTGACCGGCAATCAGAAGGGTGCAGGTTCGAGTCCTGTCGGCGACATTTATCTTTTCTCGGAAGGTTTTTTCAATTTGGATGAGTGTTTCAGGCTAATAATTATTGTTTATAAAAATAATATAATTTTACTTTTGAAATAGTAAAAAACCTTCAATATTTCTTTGACCCGGTTGGGGGTAACAAAAATATGTTTTCATTTTAAAAAATTTATCATAATTATCGAAATAACAATAAGAATCTCCTATAAATCTCTCTAATGGGGAAGATTTCACCCCTAGTTCCATATAAAATGCCTTATGCATTAACGCATTGGGATTACTTAGAGATTTCCCAGTTCTCTCTATGACATTATCATTTCATATTCGAGATCAAAGGCGGTCCGTGGAAAAATATGACGTTAGTAAGGCAGTTAGTTATTTAATATGCACCTAGTGTAGGTATTAGATTCCTAGATATTACTAAGTTAATGGGGTTGCGTATTATTTTTGCTTGATAATCTAAAGACTGCTAAATAATTCATTGAATGTCTTCTTTGACGGTTACAAAACAGGATTCTTGTGACACCAAATGAATTTTCATCATGTTTTTGTTAGAAGGTATGATTAGACCAGAGTCTTATCATTTATAATTTTTGTACGTGCTTTATTTGATTAAAAAAAAAACATTTCTTCAATAAATGTGAAATTACTTTGTGGTGTTATTTTTTAATAAAATGATTGATAAATGTTTTGTATATGAGAGAAGCTTTGCTTTCAAAACATGTTGATATTTATATATTTAAAAGTGGTTTATATAAAGTACTTTTTATTGATTTTATTAAAAAAACTAATTAAAAAAACAAAGAGAAGAAGGCTGATAATGAAAATGACGGGCAATACAATTTTTTTTTGTTTATTGTCCTTATTGGAAAAATCTACATCATTCCTAAAAGTTTCATTCTTAACAACTCAGATCTAAACAAAATAGTATAATATTCGTTACTTATACAGTGCCCTTGAAGTGATTTTTTGTAAATACGACGCTATAGAAATCATCCAAATATTACATAATTAAACATCTGTCCGATTATAGATTTATTCAGAAATATTTCCGCTTGACATTCAATTTCAAATAGATTTCCTATTTTTAAAAAGGATCTCAAAAATATCATGTTTTTTAAATCACATGAAAAACTCTTTTTAAGTTTTAATATCATAAACGGACTTAAGTAGTTACAAATATTAAAATGTTGATAAATAAAGCATTAATAAGGTTTTTTTTAAATCGGTTACCGACTGTTTTTTTGTGAACCATAATTTCCAGTTGACATAATACTAAAAAAAAACAGGTTTTATTAGACAAACAAATTATAAAGGATACCGTTATTTTTTTTGTTTTAAAAAATTAGCAAACTTTGATCAATATTTTTGTAAATGCACAATTTTTCTTTTTAGAATTATTTCAAATTATTCAGGAGCGTCCATGGTGAACTTTTAAATGAAAAGAGTATTCTTGGTGTTCTCCCTTTCTCTAACTGTTTATATAATATATCTGACTGTAACAGAAAATAAGATAGACTGAATTTTATGGGGACATATTACTTGGTGGCAGATATGACACTATATGACTCCACTGCTATTGATATTTCGTGGCAAATACGCCACTACGTGACTCGAATGGTTATAAAAAAATTGTTTTAGGTTCTTCAGTACAACAACAAAAAACATGTGAACATGATTGTTTTTTATTCACATAAATTTCATGGTGAATAAATACTATGGTTATTTTTTTATAGGAGACAATGGCATACCAATAATTGGGTTATGGTATGAGGCTGACCTGAGTGGGGAAGAATATAGGTAAGTGGAAGATTCGGAAGTACCAGTCACTTTGAATCTGGTTACCAAACACGACGAAAGGCATTTCTAGCAAATTTTTGATTCTGAACGGTTGTCTATCACCAGGGAGATACTGAGAGTATCTACCATGCTTGGGAAATAATTGTAGCAGGTACGTACTTATTAACGTTTATAAATAAGATAATAGTGAAGTAATGACGTAATTTTTAATGTTTTAAAAATGAATTGTGTTATGATGTTATGATCCACCCCTGAAAACCCATTACCCTATTTCTATCTTAGCACTCCCCTCCCTCCAAAGCGGGGAGGTTCAGATTCGATGATGTTATTACGTGTTATTGGAAAATATTGCATTCAGCGCGGTAGCCTAGTGAGAGAAATAAATAAGATTGCTCGTTCTCTGGGGTGGAGTAGCGAACCAAGCATTGGGCCAATGCGATAATAAATGTTATTTATGATTGAAATATATTTATATTATCGGTATTATGGAAGGCGGAAAAAAATATCTTTTCTGCTCAATGGTGTCTATAAATTATGGGAATGAAGTCTTAAACCGGAGCAATAAGGTACGTAGAAAACACTATCAAGGATTCGATTTGAAAGGAAAGATACTCATACTAGCTATATGTATAATAACAATGTTTTTATTGAAAATAGGAAAAAAGGGGTTTTGGAAAAGGTATTTTAAAATACTGACAGAAAATAAATCATTTATCATAATTTATATGTAACTCTAAACACAACTTACCGAGAATTTAATATCAGCACCTTCCGTCAGCTATGAGCTCTTGTGCTATCGAAAAAACTTGATACATTTTTTTTTTAAATGTATACATATGTTTATATCGACAAATCAGTGGCTGAGTCGGTAAAGCGTCGGGTTCCCATCCAAGCGTCATGAGTTCGTTTTATGACTAAGTCCTCCATCACGACATATAACATCTTCCGCTTAGTGTGATGGCAGTGGGAGATTTTCAAATATCGTCAGGATATCCGTAAGCCGGGAATGTTTCAAAGTAGTTCTTTGTTAATCCATTTTTAGTTCAATTCCGAATGTGATGACTGAAATTATTCAGTGCGAACGCAACAAAATAATGGACAATCATATCTCAAGTAATGCAATTCATTGTATTTTTCCATGCTTTTCAAATGTCAAAGTAATAAATAACAACAACCAGCCTAAGTTGTCCTACTTTCATCACCAAATTCTCAGTAAACCACAGCCTTCAACTGTTGAGATAGAGGAACGGTTGCGCTGCCTGTTTCATACATAACTTAATTTTGGATGTGAAGCAAAAATACCCATCCAAACTGAATGATGTATTTTTTTGTTATTTGAAGGTTAAGTAAATATCTAGCACGGATGACAGGTATTTTATTTATTTTTGTTTTAAATTATGACGTATATGCCTTGAAAAAAATTCAATTTTCGTTAATTTGGAGGCAACTTAGAAAATTATTTGCGGGTTCATTCTATTTTTTGAAAAAATCATCATATTTATCAATACGTAAATAAAAATATGAAAACTAAACATAAAAAAAAAGGTTTTTTCGGGTCTATATATTAAATTACGTATGGCAAATTTGTGTTTCAACGTTAATTGGTCGTTTTTAATTATATTTGAAGTCCACAATAATGCTTTTTTTTTAAATTTATTGTATTGTATTTCATTATATTTTCAAAAAAGGCAGGATAAATTTTTTTTAATCGCCGTTAGCCCCCAAATAATTGTTAATGTTTTTTCTAAAATCAAGAAAAATCAATTCCTTTAATTGCCTATATTTTATAATGTAACACAAAAATAAGTAAATTACGTCTAATCCGTACTACATATTCCGTATTTACTATATTTTTGATGAAAAAAAAGGATCATTAGGTTTAGGTGAGTATTTTGGCCTCAAATCCAAAATTAAGTTTTTTATGAAACAGCCTCCTCTTAAAGCCTTACTAGACCATTGTGTTATTAATCACAAGTAGAATACCACTGTTAAACACTAGCGTTTTTAATCTACCGAGCAACAATAACACATCTTCGTCAAAATATTCTTGAATGAACTCAATCCATCCACTAGTCCAAACTTACAAACTTGGGCTGATCGAGGATTCCTTGCACAAACAAAGTTATATATTGTTATGAAACAGGCCGCGCAGCCGTTCCTCTTAAAGCCTTCCTAGACCATTGTGTTATTAATCACAAGTAGAATACCACTGTTAAACACTAGCGTTTTTAATCTACCGAGCAACAATAACACATCTTCGTCAAAATATTCTTGAATGAACTCAATCCATCCACTAGTCTAAACTTACAAACTTGGGCTGATCGAGGATTCCTTGCACAAACAAATTATTTATTTCAGTCAATGGATATGTTTTCATTCTTGATACATATAGAAAGCAACCACATTGCGTGGTCATATGACATGGTCATACTTGCCCCATCGGTAAGAGCAATGAGAAAACTTCTAGACATATGCGAATCGTACGTTATTAGTCACGGGCTAATGTATAATGCAAAAAATCATCACTGCTGATTTTCAAAGCAAATACGGGTCCTGCTGTCATTCCGCCCATACGTCTCGGCGGAGCCAATCTTGAAATCTGCAGCGAAATCAAATACTTGGGGCATGTCATCACTGATGACCTAAATGATAAAAACGACATAGAACGCCAAAGAAGAGCGCTGTGCGTACGCGCCAACATGCTCGTCAGAAGATTTAATACCTGCAGTTCTCCGGTAAAAAAGCAACTATTCCAGACACACTGCATGAGCTTTTACACTAGCGAACTATGGACTAGATACACACAAGGCGTCATGGACATACTCCGAGTGCAATATAACCATGCTTACAGGGCTCTGTTCGGCCTCCCTTGGAGATGCAGCGCCTCGCAGATGTTCGCAGAGGGAAGGGTGCATGGGTTCGCTGCTTTGATGCACCACAGAATAGCCAGTACGAGTCAGCGCTACCGGAGATCGGAAAACACTCTTGTCCAGGCCGTCGCCCAGTGGCATGGCGCGCCCCTACATCGTAGATGGAGAACTTCCCTCAGGCCATTGTAGCATAAGTGTTAAATATGCTATTTTAATTTAATTTATTTTTTATTTTTTGTTTTTATATTATATTTCTACAATGTGTAATTTTCTATTCTTAAAATGTATTCTTTTTATATGGCAGACAGAGTATTGCACTCACCGCTTTGTTCTGCTGAAATAAAACATTATTATTATTATTATTATTATTATTATTATATACCTTTCACGGCACATGCCCGGTAAGTAGTGTAGGAAAGTACCTGTGAGAGAGTGTAGTGCGCATAATATATGTTGCGCGGGCCCTGGGCAATGGCAGTGAGCAGTGGGCAGTGGGCAGGGGGCAGGGGGCAGGATGTGAACACCACTGGACTAGAACTGTTTGATATCGATGCGCCATCTGTGCAGATGACAGAGAAAAATACCTGTGTGGTTGAATTGGACTACGCATATTATAGCTTGGTAGCTATTATAATTTTAATTAACCCTACTAATAATTAAGTAAAGGTAATACTTTTTTACTACTGTATGAAACTATAACTTTGTGGTTATCCATTATAATTAAATGATCCAATAAAACTATGTTTTAACCACTTTTTTTTTTTTTCGCCTGCCGGTTTCAGAATAACTGTTCCATCATCAAGTCAAAATATATACTATCTTAACAATATTACATAATTATGGAAGAAGGTATTTATATAAATATCACAATGGGGGAGGGGGCATGACTTGGGACTTATAAAGGGAGGAGGAAGAGATAGAGATTGAGGGAGGAGTGAAAGAAAACATATTTAAAATGGGGTTTTAAGCTAGGTTTGTTTGATCGTTAATAAAATAGAATGATTATTATTAAGGGATTTCTTAATTTCTAAGGCTTCTAAATTATCTACCCGTTTACCTTTAGCATTAATGTGAAGAATATTGATCAAAACTATGATTGTTTGAAATAATATGATTAGCGAATTCGGAAAAAAACTATTATTTCTATGACATCTTACATGTTATTTGATTGTAGATATTACCGCTTGTTTTTCTGATATAAAATGAGGAACAGTCGTTAAATTTAGTTTATATATTTTATTTTATTTTAGAGACAAACAGTACATGTATAAAATGAGTGGTGTACAAATTAAAAGGTTTTAGAAAATTATTACAATAATCGGTACCAAAGACATGTCTCTGTGCAATATCTAGTGAGTGTAATTACATTTTACCGGGCGGGGTTAGTACAATGCTAGGGAATGATACATGGTAAAGATAAAAAGGGATATGAAAAAAGTGTATAGTGTATAAGTGTATGTGTCTGTGTTTGTGTGTGGGAGCGTGTACGTATACCTGAAGTATCTGAATTGTGCTATGTACTGAAGATTTGTGATTACGCATTGGTGTTACGAGTAATATTTTTCTTAAATGACGGTAGGGAGTCAAAAAATATGTCGTGATTTAGGTTGGGACAAATATTATTAAATGTTTGAAAAACCCGGGAAATTAGTGAATTTGGGGCAGCGTTTGATTTGTTGTTAATTTGTAAGATAGTTTGGTGTGGCGAGTACGTTTTGATGGTACGTTAAGGTAAATTTGAGATTGGAGTTCGGGGCAGTCTATTTTATTATTAGGTTTTATACAAGAATATAGTGTCGGCTACCGTTCGCAGTAATTTCAGAGATTCGAGTGCACAGTGCATATATACCGAAGTGAGATAATTTATGGTATTTATCTTTAGTGTTCCTCAAAAAATTTCCAATACTTTAAATTTTATAGATTTTTGGAGCACTCAACGGAAAATTTTTCGTTTTCTATTATTAATATTAGAATTTTACAATCTTTCGAAAAAAACATTAAGTTGCTCTGATGATGGAACGGTTGTTCTGAATTCTGGAAATAAAGAGGGATAAAACAAAGTTTTATTGTTTCACTTAATTCTTTTTTTTTTCATTGAAATAATAGACAGTTAATCCGCTAGGACAACAGTCCTACAAAACCGAGAAGTTTTGTCCCAAAGTAACGAAACTTGATAAACAGTGGGGTGATTTTCTTAATAAATAAATAAATCGACTAACGATCAAGACGTATCGTCATGTATGCCAGGTGGGGTTGAGAATTTTTTTTACCTGCAAAATAAACATCCATTATATGAATAACCTGACAGCATAAGAACTCAACCAAAATGAGGTTATCACCTATTAATTTTTGTTTTGATGAAAATGTAGGTATTATATGTGTTAATAACGACAATAAATTAGTTCTCTCAAAAATTATGAGCTTTAAAAAGGAACTTGCGATAAACGTACTCCCGTGACGTTACGAATCACAATTCAGAACAATTCACTAATTGGAGGGCAGTGATGGATACTGCCGCTCACGTGATATCTATGGCTGCGCCAGTCATTTTATGGAGCGTGAAGTAATACTCTTCTCGGCGATATTATCGACATTTGTACGGCTAAGATATATTCTGTACTATTTGATATTTTGACCCCTTGGAATAACAAGGTTCCATCTGACAAGGTAATGTTATGCGATAGTGAGCCTTAAAGTTGCTCTCTCTAGAGCACATTATCGAATGACATTGCTGTGTCAGTTGAAACCTTGTTATTCCAAGAGGTTGATTATTCAAAAATTCAGAAATTTCTGTAGTTAACATACTCCAATTAATATAATGCATTTGTAAATTACATGAAATTTCATTGCAGGAGACATCTTCATTATAGAGGGAAAATATTGGTTGTGTAATGACAAACGACTTAACTAGCACAGGATTGATTCCGCGAGACCTCAAATGGAATCCCAATGCTTTGGACTGGTTCGTCAACTCACCGATAAATTATCTACATATATATAAAAATCAATGTAAGTTTGTTTATTTGTCCTCGATGTTCTCGAAATTCACTAGACCGGTTTCGCTGAAAATAGTATAGTCTGTTTTATTAGTGCCGGAAAGGTTTAGAAAGTAGTTTGAATGAAATCCAATATGTTAAACAGTTGCTATAACGTTTTAAAATTAGTATGAAAAACATTGAACCCGCCGTGTTTTATTTAGGTTAGCCCATAGATATAACACTCTGGTTAGCCACAGATTGCACATTTAAAAGAAGAAGGTTTTTTCGGGTAGAATATTTTCAAAATGGAAAACACGAGTAGGTACCTACTTAAGAACTTTATGATTAAGATATATTTTGAAAAAAATAAACGTTTGGAATGAAATAAAAGATTCAAATGAATATTTCTTTATTTGAAGATAGTTACTTTCGCTGTCAAATCAATTATGTCACCCTAATGACAAGTGAAAAATCCCGAGCAAGGCCGGGTACACATCAGCTAGTTTTATATATTTTCTTCTTCATTTTCATCTGCCAATATCCAAGTAACTGAGTTTACCGCAATAAACCGAACGGAAATACTTGTACCGCGGATTAGCAGAAGGTGTTACCGAAGCGACATTAGCATACAATACCGCCAGCGACCGGCTAATTCACGATCGAGCGGTTTAACGCTTCAAACAGAGATTTAGCATGGGTATAGATAGCAATATTCATAATACTATGTGACTTACGTGATGCGTTTTTTTTTTTAATATCAGTATTTATTTAATCATTGAAGACAATAATATTAACATAATCTAAATGAAATATGAAATCGGAAAAACAACACAAAATAAAAAGATTTTAGTCGCATCTGGGACTCGAACCCAAGACCTCTAGAGGCCTTTCCAGGTTTTAAATCTCAATAAATATAATTAATAATTCAAAATTGAATATATATACTTTAGACTTTTAAAAAAGTGAATAGATGTCTCTTATAAATAAAAAAAATCGGATATTAATCCGAGATACTATCTAGTTTGCAATTGTGTTCGTTAAGATCTTTGTAATCATCATAAAGATAGCTGCCAATAATATGGGATTAAAAACGGAAAAATAATTTTGACAAATCTTGAATTTGAGATATGATATCGATGAAGATGACATAAATTGAACTGGTCTCATTACCTTGGTAAAGCGGTTGCCCTGGAAAGGCTGAGGTCCTGGGTTCGAGTCCCAGATGCGACTGAAATCTTTTTATTTTCTGTTACTTTTTTGCGGTTTCATGTTTCATGTAGGTTATGCTAAAATTATTTTCTTCATTGATTAAATATTACAATGAGGTTTTTAAATCTAAAAAAAAAAATTAATAATTAAAAATTGAATATTAGTATTTACCTCAAATGATGTTATGTCACTTTGCGATTCGACCTTTTTGCATTAAAATTAATTTATTGCTTGATACCTATTTTTGATATATATTTTTTTATCGGATCTGAGCTTTTACATAGATTTTTAGAACGGAATATAATGAGCTATCGAAAATTATAAGAACATAGCCTAAAATAATGTAAAACAATATTTTTAAAACGTTTAACAGTAACATACCTGTATGATAGAAAACTAAAACAACATCATAAAACAAATCAATAACACTACATTACACATACTACACTAATTAATTGTAGGATTCATCGAGGTGCTGCTATAGATGACTTTTTATTTTATAAATGGAGTCAGTAAATATATCAATAGTACCTTTAAACTTGTTACCCAGATCATGCATCCTATTAGTTAGTGAGTGAGATTGATAGTTGGTTGTTTACGTGTTGCAGAAAAACGTTACATTTTGTCGTGTGTTCCTCGTCAGTGCATGTAATTTAATAGAGGTGACGATGGCAGGGTTGTCAATTAGGTGGATAATGACTATATAATACTATTAGGTCTGAAGTAATTTGCTTGTCAGATAATGTTTTATTAAATGAAATTAAACAATAACTTTATTTAAAACTTCATAAATTACAATAAATTGTAATATTTTATGGTAACATGTTTTCTGAAATAAATTTTTGTAAATAGATTTGTAGTTTGTGTAACATCAGGTTTCAAAATTCTAAATAACAGTGAATTTAAAAAAAAATGGCCATTCAGTATTATGATTTTCATTACCATTAATTTAGTTTAAAAGGATAATGCCAGAACTTTAAGTTGTCATGGCTGAGTTCGGTTACATATTGTGTAATTAAACTATTGTTACATTGCGCCTAGTTTTAAGGGCCTCCATGGTCGAGGGGTAAGGTTCTCGACTACGAATCCGAATTAATTAATTAATTAATTTAAATATAATATATGGTATATTTGTGCACGTTCCAGAGTGGAAGACACTCTCAGTATTGTCCTGGTGAAAGACCACCGTTCAGAATTGAAACGTTGCTTGAAATGGTTTTAGCCGTGTTTGGTGACCATATCTGAATAGCCAGGTATTTCCCCACCTTCCTCTTCCCCTTCTCCATCCCCTCCCCAATACCTTCAGCCACACAAAATTCCCCAATTGAGGATGCCATAGTCTCACTGGCTCCAGACGGTTGGGAGCAGTTAGGACTCTTTTGCGGTATTCATATAAAAAAACTTAAGGACTGAAAGATATCACACAATTGCGGTGATGGACCGTGATTCAGAAACCAAGATGGATATTTTTACTAGGTGTTGTAAAATGAATTTTTCAAATTGATTTATTTACAACTATCAATATTAACAGATTTCCGCTGATTCCCTGATGATATTCCTGTCAAATCTCCACATTCTCTCATCAATTATCAATATGATAAAAAACTGTTCATTCATTTTAAAATATGAAAGTCATATCTTTATAGTATCATTAAATTATCAATTTTTCTGCATCATTGAATGTTTAATTCACCACTTGTAATCTTCGGGTTAATCATTTTATCCTGCGTATACCATAATACTAGTACGATAAAGGAATGAACAATGTAAATTGTATTGCATTGCTATCCGCACTTGCAATTAACTGCCTGAAGTGACGTGTGAAATGTATTTTTACAAAATGCTAATCGCGGGTCGCGGTCCAACGGTTCCGCCAGCCTGAGGATTGTTCTGGTTCATGGTCACAGTGGTTCTCAACCCCCGATTCTTCCGATTTTTATGGTGGGTGGATTCAATATGCATGATATTCGTGAAACGATTTTAGAATAAACTGAACTAAGAATTTTCCTGGAGAAACTCGTAGTTACTGCCAAAGTGGAAGGCAGGAGAAACATAGAAAGATCACCTACGCTTTGGAGTGATCAAATAAACTTTGTGGAGAGCTGCGGAACATCGGTATCCGCAGCTCTCCACAAAGCGAAGGAACGCGAGAAATGGAGGAGCCTTGTACATCAGCGAAATTGGAGTGGGGGTTACGATCCTCAGCAATGAAGAGACGACCATTATTATTCCCACCAAAAAATTGATTGGTTTCCACTGATCTTCTCTCTTTACCTTCATCTTTCCCATTCCTTTTCCACATGAAGACATTTACAAATAAATGTATATTTTTTAATAGTTTACTGTTTTACGCATTATTTTTTTTTAATTACATTTTTTTTGTGAATTTGGATTAATCAAGCTCTTTTTATTTTACAGTAATTCCACACAGGAGGCTCTGGGGGAAATAATTTCCCTCAAGGCCTATATCATCTTTGGGGATGCTCTGTGGAGGGTGAATTGAATCAAACGCTATATTTCCACCTCAAATTAAGCCCGCCTTATTGGCACTACTTTGCAAAAATATGTGTATTCATTAATAATAACGCTATGTGTGTATTAAGAAACTTTGTGTTTCTGTCTCATTCAAATGCAGTAAAACACAATAAGTCATCCTCACTGTTTACTATTTTAATCACACCTCAAAGCAAAATATGCTAATAACATTGAAAAATGCATTAAAAAACGTCTGTAAAGTGATATCTTCAAATATGATTTTTTTAATGTTTTCTTCCGCGTGTAAAAAGCTTTGAGAGGCGTAATTTTTTTTAATCCTAGAACAATAGTTCCCGACAAGAAAGCACACGCTTTTTCACCGATCACTGATAAACACATTAAACTTCCTTGTTCCATACGAATCTATCAGCTTCTTACCATAATATGCAAGTTAATCTATCCCGGTGGCACCACAACTTTTAAATAAAAATATTAATGAAAAATCGTTTGTTTTTTTTTACTAATTTTTCAAGATCAAAGTATGGCTTTAGTTTTGATATTCAATAATCCACATGCGCTGGTGTGAACAATATAAATCTGAACCTGTTTTTAGGGATAAATTTTAACAAGATTCTTTCTGATAAATGATAATTATAAGAAAAAGGTAACTCTCTCTAGAGCCGATTGTCATATAAAATTGACGTCTCAGGTGGAAATTTTGCATTCCAAGAAGTCGGATTCATGCATGAAAAAATATGCGTTTCCTGTTTTGTCAAAACAAAATATGAACCGCTATTTTTTACTAACTAACTAACTAACCATTACGCCGTTTGCCGCAGAAGTAAGCAGAGATGATGGACCGCCAAACAAATGGATCTTTGTATACTCTTCTTGCTTATTCCACATTTATACATCGTTCATACATTCTCTTCTGTTCTTCAGACTTCTGACATTGCCCGACTCAAGTATTTGATTCACTTGATCGTGCCATGTTTTCCACGGGCGTCCCTGGATTCTTGTCAAAAATAGTAAGTTTCATAGCCCATATAAATACAAGTGAAAAAAATAATTTTAAAATGTATTTTAAAGTGTATTTTAAAATGTATAGTATTGAAATGTAAAAATGTCATTTTATAGAATTAATACAAACACAGTACTGACGCAGATGCCTTGCCTGCATATAGCATGCATCTAACTTGTTATTGGACTTCATTAAAGGCATTTTCAATGATTATAAAAAAGTTTAATTACAATATACTTTCAAAAAAACACTGTTCCCGAACAACTAAAAAAACTTGTTATCCCCTTTTCGCTAAAGAACCAATACGTAGACTTAGACAAGACAAAATACTGTCGAAATTGTATCATTGTAATAATATTAGGAAGATTTACATAGCGCTGTTTTTGTGAAAAATCACCTCAAGGACACTGTATTTACCAATACTAACGATCCTGTATGTTGTCTAGGTAGACTCTAATTGTGGAAACTTTATCATTTTTACTCTTTTTTACATACGTATATAATTTGGGAAGCGCTGGTGTGAACAATATAAATCTGAACCGTGTTGTAATGCAAAGTGCAAGCAAAGAGGACTGAGACAAACAACGTTTCTAAAGGAAGATAATCTTATTTTAACACTGAATTACATGCGAGATCAGGGCTTGTCAAACATAGTTGCATAACGTATTATTTATTTAATAAAAATATTAAAAGCAGTTTTTTTACATTGCTCTATTTGTGAAACATCATGATTTGAATAATAAGTTTATTTTGATAAAATGTTATGGTAAAGACGGCATTAATATTAAATTTTCACGTTGGCGAATAATTTTTCTATGACAATTTAAAACGTGTCACTTTCAATTAACCGCCGAAGCGGTGTGTTCGTTTTTTTTCTTGAATACGGCGTCACCTACGTTACGCCGGCCAACGTCGGTAACAACCAATACCAGCCAGTAGCGTTTTCTACTTCATAATGACGTTGTAGCCAGTTTGAACCATTTCGGAATGTACGGCTTTAGATCATTTTTTGAATCAATAATAAAGGATGATTTTTTTATCGAAGGAAGCAATCACTTTGACTATGGCTTGACATTATAATTTAAATGAAAAATGTTTTTGTTTTAAGCCACTTTATTTTATTTATATATATTTCTGCATTCGACCGGTTTCGGTTGGACTCAACCCTCTTCAGGAATGCACACATATAATCATAACATTGTTTATAAACATGTAATGGTTATATGCAACATTTATCATGTACGTATATAAACGTGTGGTCGAATGCATAAATGTATATAAATAAAATAAAGTGTCTTAAAAAAAAACATTTTTCATTTGAATGATTTTTTTTTGGAATAAAATATTGAAGCTTGTAAAGATATTTAGAGTTCTGGATAGACCGAGATATCCTAGGTCAGAGTCCCAGGATCGCAGTTTCCGTCTATTTTCTTTGTTTTTTTTTTCTATTTCATACTTCATTTGAGATTTATTTATATTATATAAATCGTCTCATATAAATATAAATCGGATAGGTATATCCGAGATACTGGATTTTAAATAAAATCTGAAAGAATCTTGCATAAAGAAAGCAACCAAAAATATATGGGAATTATTTGAAGATGATAATGACAGTTCTTAAAATTAAAGTATGATATCGATAAAAATTACAGAAAGCAATAAGGTGGCATTAGCTGAATTTGTTGGAGCGCTAGTCCCAGATAGACCGAGAGGTTCCGGGTTCGAGTCCCGGATGGAACCGTTACCTTTTAGAATCTTTTTAATATTATCTTCAATGATTAAAATAATATATTAAGTTGCACATTTTCAGCACGATGATCGGAGTCAGAAAAATAAACACTAAATCCTCTATACGTTTTTAATGATATCGATGGCTTGTGAAAATACCACATTCTGGAGAAAATCTAACGAATATTATTTCTGAGTGTTAAATTATAACACAAAAATCTACCAATATTACAAGTACATACATATATTTTAAAATGTCTCTCTGTCCTCGATTTTTCTAGACAATTACTGGACCGGTTTGGCTGAAAATAGCACAGTTTGTTTTTATTAGTGCCGGGAAGGTTTATAAAGTAGTTTGAATGAAATCTAATATGTAAAACTGCTTGTATAACGTTTTAAAATTAGTATGAAAAACATTGAACCCGCCATGTTGTATTGGGGTTGGCCCATAGATATACCACTCCGGTTAGCCACAGATTACACATTCAAAAGAAGAAGGTTTCATTGGGTAAAATATTTTCAAAATGTAAAACACAAGTAGGGACCCACTTAAGAACTTTATTATTTACACATATTTAGAAAAAATAAATGTTTGGAATGAAATAAAATTTTCAAAGGAATGTTTCTTTGTTTAGAGATAGTTATAACAGTTATCACAATTCATTACTTTCGGTGTCAATCAATTATGGCGCCCAAACGACAAGCAAGAATTAAGGACTATATAATTTTATTAAAAAAATAAATATCCCGAGCAAGGCCGGGTACACATCAGCCAGAATAAAAAAATTCGAATGTCACTCTGGCCTATAAAATCCTTCAAAAAATGAATATAATAAGATTTACAACCGCACTAAGTAGTCATTCTTGGCACACACTTCTCATTGCTTCAATTACATTCATACGTTGTTTAACACGTACTATTGAGATGACCCGACTAGATTTATTGATTCACTCGATAGCGTCATGTTGTGTTCTACTCATTCCACCCACTTCGTAGGTAATGTTCACGATTTTAAATTTTTAATTACTACCTTTATGAAGGTGTGCGAGATGGTGGAATGAAATCAAATATTTAATACAGAAAACTAAAGGAATCGGTGTTGGTTTCTGATATCCTGTTGGTACACCCAATACCACTGACAAAGTGTCTTTTTAAAGCCACAGGTGCATGAAACAAGTAGTCCGTCCGTCCCGCCTTTGTCCCGCACAAAGGCAACAATACTAAAGCTATAGTTCTGATTTCAAGTTGACGGGAGCACGACAAAGGGCATAATGAATAGGATCGGGTGACGGACACTTTGATTTTTATAAGACCTTATAAAGAGACCGGCAGAGCGAGACCAGAGACGGGGATGCCGGAAATATTCTATTCGAATGTTACGGAGAGTTCAATATATCCAGTATCACATTATCATTCATATCACGGTGTACGTGTTGAAGGAAGTTGCTGCAGTCGGAATTTTAATACTTAGAAAGATGATTCTTAAATTGATGAAACAGAATTCGTTGTAATGTTTTCCTTATTTTTCTGTACACCGTGGAAATATGGAAACAAAACCAAACATAAACACTAAGATGTGCTATATGGATAAATAGCCTGATAGGCACATCATCAAAACACTAATTTATTTATTTTGCAATAATTCCAACACCAGTAGCGTGCATTGCTCAAAGGTAGGCTGTATAGCTTTTCATGTTCAGTTCCATGTTATCATTATCTTCCGCTGATTTGTGTGACCAACTGAATAAATGGGTGTATGAGTTCCTTACTAAATTCATTGAAAAGTACATTTTCATAAATAATATTTTGATAAATGATTTAAATAATATACTTTGTATTCACCACTTTATTAATATAC
The DNA here is from genome assembly GCA_022606495.2 of Halesus radiatus. Classification (NCBI taxonomy): domain Eukaryota; kingdom Metazoa; phylum Arthropoda; class Insecta; order Trichoptera; family Limnephilidae; genus Halesus; species Halesus radiatus. Next base: position 76,899 of record JAHDVE020009261.1, read on the forward strand.
AGATATCTAGCATCGCTTTCGAAACATGTAGATATCTGTATATTAATAAAGTGGTGAGTACAAACTACATTATTTAATTATTTTTTTAATAATGACGCTACAAGGTGAATAAAAACGTTTGAAGAAATTATAATAATATTATAATTTTTTTTAAATGGTTCGTTTTTCTTGGGGTAGGGACAGCTTTTCAGACTTTATGGGGTGTACGCCACTGACCAATACATTATAAAAGCGAAGAAAAATCATAAAAAATATCATTATATAAAATGATGGTAATTAGAGCTTCAAAAATATATTTTTTTTATAATGAGGTTACAAGTAGGTACTTACATAATATAGTTATAACGTAATAGCTAATTCGTACTTAAACTTGTTGTAGGTCGTGTGGAGAATATCCACATTTCCTGCAAGGCAGTTAATTAATCTACTAAGTCTTCCCATAGGAATCATCATCGGCGAGTTAGTTCTGCACCGAGGAAGAAAAACAAGCCTTAAATTATCATTGACAGGGAATCCTATTTTAGTCAGAATGTTGGGTATTAATAATACACCGTTCAAGAGTTTATGAGCCATTAGCAGTAATGATTAATCCATCCTAGAACTTAGGCTGCAGATGCCCAGCATTCCCGAGAGAAACGCTATTGGAAACACCCATAGGTAAAACCGATGTAGAGGAATCGAAAAAATATTAAATCTCTATGGAATTTTCTCAACTATTAGAACAAAGACGGTGTCCACTCTCAAGAATATTACGCACTAAGCTAAAACAAAGCAGCCTTACAATAAGCAGCATCTGTCAATCTTAACCGTGACAGAAAAATAGCCAATTATTTATCATATGTTTTTTTAAATATATGTATCTTATGTTTTTATATTTATGTTTAATTTCGCTTTATTACACCATTGATTTTAGTATATTAATATGTGAATACTCTATGTAGGATTTGTGGGATTACACTAATCTCCTAACATTCTGTAATAAAAACAATTATTTGTCGAATGTATAAACTGTATTGTAACGACTGCTCCTCATTTTATATTGAAAAAACAAGCCGTTATTTCGACATTAAAATCAAATAACACGTTGTTTTAAAAATAACAATTTTTCTGAATTCGCTAATCACATTATCTCAAACAATCATAGTTTTGATAAAAATATGGGAATCAATATTCTTCACATTAATAATAAAGATAAACATTTAGATAATTTAGAAGCCTTGGAAATTAAGAATTCCCTCAATCATAATGAGTCTGTTATTATTAATCAAAAAAACCTATCTTACAGCCCCATTTTAAAAACGTTTCCTTCCCTCAATCTCTATCTCTTCCCCCACTCTTTATTAACCCCTAGGAACGCTCCACCCCCACTGTGCCACTTATTATTTGTGTTCTTCCACAATTTTGTAATATTATTCAGTATGCACTTGCCCTGACGATGGAACGGTTATTCCAAAACCGGTAGGTGTGCAAAATAAATGTGGTTTAAACAAAGTTTGATTGTTTCATTAGATTATTATTATTATCACGACTGCAAGGTTTATTGATTTTACCTTTAAATTGTGTATGACAAAACCCAATAACCTTGTGGCTGATTTGCAGCGCTTTTAAATGTGAGCATGAACTGTTATATGTCCGTCCAACACAGTACCATGGTCCTTACAAGACGTCATATGTTTCATAGGCGTACCTTTAATTTTGGAATTAAAATATACGGTCTTTTGTAACATTGTAAAGCAAATACCTGCAATTTTTTGGAATTTTAAACTAAGTTTTTTAGCAATACTCCTGTTAATAATTGCATTCACATCTTCCTGATCAGAAGAGTAGTCTTTACCCTTCAGACTTGCTGAAATTCCTACCAAATCACGTGCTCCTTATGCAGGTGGCAACAAGGTTGAAATTCCCGCTTAACATCGGCCGCATGTTTCAATTAACGCAAAAAAATCACGCGTGTTTTATTTTATTTTACAAAGTCTGTATCTTTTGCGTTAAATCGGTCATAAATAACTCATGTTGACAGTTTTGTAGTCCGTATCGCGCTAACAAGTTAAGTTTGCGTTTACGTTAAGAGACAAATTCGTAACGCAAACGCAAGAGACAATGCTGCGTTTATAAAAACTGTAAAAATGAGTTGTTTATGACCGATTTAACTCGCGTTAATTAACGCAAAAGGTACAGACTTGGCCCCCAGGTATAAATATTAAAATGTTTTACGGTCATATTCTAAAAAACTTAATTTGCCACAATGAACAATACGACAACATAGGAAAAAGGGTACGTAAGCAGGAGGTTTTTCTTCGCTCCAAAATAAATTAGGGATGAAACTTTTTTTTTCTAGGCTTATAAAAAGTCACACCAAAAAAATGGACTATCAAACGAAAGCCAAGGTGTGTTCTACTTGCAGTATTTAATTAAATCATCTATGATATTTCTAGGCCATCAAATTCACAAAACTGAAAACAAATGATTTTGCATTACTTCCCATTGTATCGCCTGAACCCATGAATTTTTTGAGAACATTGGTCAATTGAAATATCCATTAGAACTGATAAGCAAAATGATTTTAGACTACCGAAATAAGTGCGACAAATATATTAAAATTTTCTAATGATTTTCTAGGAGGCAATAAACAGATGTGATGATAAACATACTAAAACTATTTAGCTCACAACTCTCACTGCAAAATAATTAAAACAGAAAAGTATAAAAGGATTCTTCTATTGTATGTATGTCGTCCATACCATCAATGTAAATAATATCATTAACAATAGAAGCTAATAGCTCTATTACACCGATTATGTTTTCACCATTAGAACTGGTTTTTCTTGGCTTTTTATTAACTTGTAATCTGAACCATTTGCTCTTCAAGCGTAAAACATAGAAACATGAACGTGGATTTACTTTACGAGCAGCGGTGGTTCATTTATTTCATTCTATCTCATTGGTAGTTTAACCGGAGATATAAAAAGGGAGAAAAAAATTGTTTCCCTTAAAAATCTTATGTTCTTTTTTTATAATTATTCTATAATTATTCTTTTATAAAATCTAAAGGATTTTCAATCTATCACTGCACCTTGTGCTCTTTGGTAAAAGATCTTAACTGTATTAAAAACCCTTACCAAATAATGGAAAAAGGACAAAAAATTTGGTTATAAACAACTTGCTAATGTTACTTTTTGTAATTACTGAATAAAATATATTTAATATATTATTAACTATTTGCTGCATCCTCTTCGGGCTGCATCCCCGAGTTTCGTGGTCGGCTCATAAAGCTGAGTGATACGTAACTGAATCTTATCAATATTACACAATAATTTTTTTTTTTTTTTTTCTAGTCAATTTTAAAAGATTTTTTTTCTAATAGCACCAACCGGTACCTATCAAACACATACGAGTACATAATCTCTTTATACTTGATTATTATACTTTTTTTCTAGATATTTTATATTACCATACTAATAATAATAATAATAATCGGATGATTTTTATAGCGCTATTTTTGTGAAAAATCACCTCAAGCGCGCTGTACAAATATTACTTCCCATTATATTATTCTTGCATTACATCTATTCTATGAAGTTGTTTTTTTTAACATTTATTTTCCCTTTTTGGACAGGCTATCATTACGCATTATTTATAGACCATATAAAGAGATACAGTTAAATTATCAAAACTAAATACGGCTTGGTCTAAGTTTTCATATACGTTAAATTGAAAGAAGAATTGAAGAAAAAAAGAAGCTAACTGTATTTATTCCTTACGATATATTGCAAGGCGCTAATACAAATGATAGAGTGATTGTTTCCATTATATTCAAGAATGTATTTAAGCTAAGACAATGAATTATTATCCATATTTTTTTAAGATAAATAACACAGAATACTCTTAAAAGGGGACACTTTGAGTAGATCGTTGATAGATACACTAGCAATTTTTTTTAAATGATCGTTTCGGCGACACGAAGTACATAGTTTTACATTCAGGTGTTATGTGAAGTTGGGCTACTGTAGTCTTGATGTGTTATTGTTTGGAGATGTTAATGGAGAGTTTGGACCAGAGGTCGGCTATAGCCCGTTGTGGCGCTTTGTACACTGTCGTCCATCTTCCATTGGCAGGGAGCGGCGGGGCAGGACGGGGGCCGGGGGGACTGATCCATAGTTCCCTGAAATTAACTACTATATCAATACTAGCTTTTTTCCCTTCTGTTTTTGTATAATGGTACTTAATATGAACAATTGTCAATTCGCTGGGAAGTCAAAGCTTTCTTAAATGTTTTTGTTAAATAATGTGTGCTTTAAATAAATAAATATTATTATTATTATTAACTGGAGATTAGCGACCAAGCAACAACATACATTTTGGTTAATCATTAATGGTCTATTCATAGCATCCAGCACCGCACAGTGCAGAACAGTACAGTACAGACACGACAACATTTTAGTTTCCTACATTATCTGTGAACACATTCATGTTACGGCGTACGAAACCGTATTCTATTTGATTTTATAAGATCGAGATAATAAGTATATAATAATAATAAAAAGCAACTAAAAATACTTACAGAACTTAATAATTATTAAATTTGATTTACATTAAATTTTTTAAAAAGAGATAATAAGTTTTATAAAATGTGTTGGTGTATTCTCTTTTGTTTGTTTTAAAGATGAAGGCATATGATTATATAGTTTAATTAGTCAGTGGGTGGTATATTTATCGGAATATTAAGGGTGTAGTTTGTTGAAGGTCTTGTGTTAAAATAATTGATTGGGATTGTACGGGAACATAAATATCAAATTTGAAGAAATGAAGGTTTTCAAATTTAGCTAATTGCCTAATTGTCATAACGTCTAAAAGCTTGAAAATTTCAGCAGAATCTGTAGAGTATGGTAGATAAAAAATATTTTAATTATTGTCTTTTAAAATAGCTTTGCCGTTATAAAGCATGGCTAAATTATAACACAAGATTTTATATAATATTTTTTTATGGGAGTTTACTGCACAGACGCACTTTAGAAAAAAACTCCAATTAAAACACTGATTAAAAGTAGTTGGTATCAGGATCAATTTGCATACGATCATTTATTCAGTTGGCCACAACAATCGGAGGGAGATGACAATGATATAGCCATTTTTAATGAAAAACTAAAAATGAAAAGCTACGCACAGCATACCTTTGGTAAGAGAGAAATGCACGCCACTCCTACGTAGATATAATAAGTACGGTACTAACCGACTTTTTTTACAGTTACTCCACATAGGAGGCCCGGAAGGAAATAATTTCTCTAAAGGCTTATGTCATCTTTGGGGATGCTGTGTGAAGAGTCTTTTAGAGCATAGGGAGGAGTGAACCTGGGTTTCGTAGAGCTAATATTGTAGGAGGGAGGAAACACAGAGGCCGGAAAATCATTCGACAGCCGAGCTATTTAACACAAGAAGGAGTCGTAGAAGCGATCCGTTCTCATGTGACAATTGTAAACCATTTACGAATGTTGTGCGCGCGTTTGACTTGTTTCCCGACTATGCACCGGTGCCGGAGGGATCAATGACGCTAGTTCCTCAGAGCATCTTCCAGCATTCATCATTCCCACATAACGTCTGTGCTCGAAAGATTGCAATCCGTTTGTTAAGACAGGCGAATCTATGATATGGACCGTCCGTTTCTCCACAGAGTTAAGACATATTCCTTTTCTATCGTCTTTTACTCCCCATCATATTTAAACTCAAAACTTTAAAAAAAGAAAATAGTGCAATAGTTCTAGAATAGACACAACAACAACAAAAGAATAAGAACAAAAAACTAATAGGAATGGTATGAGTAATCACATAACGTTTTTACAACTCTCTAAGTCTTACTTTCCTCAAATAGATGTATTTTTTATTTATTAATAATTTTTTTGATGCATTTATATAAACATATTCAAAGGTGATAAACATTTTTTCAATGCGCATATTTTTTATATTAAATTATATATGTATTTGAATACACGTAAACGGTGTTTTTTTTAGAGGTATACAAATTCTAAAGAATATTGTTTTCGGACCATCTCCGCGGAATCTTCCACAAAGTGGATGGGCACAGCTCCAATTGCTGTGCACTATAGCGAATCGACTCATTCGGATTCTCCTCAACACTAAGTTCAACAGCAGCAATAACTTCTTCTGTGCGCACTGTTTGTCGTCTTTGTTGGATGCGTATTATCCACTAGAGTGTACGTGGTGCGAAAACGATCCATGGTCTTCCGAATAACTTGCTTTTGCTTTTGACCGTAAAATGGGCGTAGTGGACGGATAAGTTTGGCGAACCGAACCATGATTTTCAAAATAAATTTGTACAAGCGCTGTTCTGACGTCATTCTATTCATGGTGAAATGGCAAAACGTACTGACTACAAATCAACTGTCAACTGTCAAATTGACAGTCTGTAGAAACAATGTTGCCAGTTTAAAAACCATATCTCTACAAAAATCAACCTTTATATACATTTATATATTTTGTATATATTTAAAACTAATCCCACATAGGCAAGGCCAGTGCGTGGGTATACTTGGTATTAGTGGTAGTAAAAAAATATTGCTTCTTTTTTCATGGAATTTTTTTTTTAAATATTTGTTTAAATATATTTGTTCATATAAATACATATATATCCATATTCCTTATATCTATATCTTTGCAAGCTTACAAATTAAGCGACTTTTTACTTAAAAATAATAACTATACCATATAATACTAGTAAGATTGTAAAAGAAAACCAGATAAAATAAATTTGTTAGTTTATTATAATTTTTTTTTTGGGGAGATAAAACCACATTTGTATTATTAATACGTTGAAGGTAAGTTATTTTATAAGTTAAAAAAGAAAAAGAAAATGAAAAAAAGAAAATGGGGAAAACATACAATTATAGCACGAAAAGGTTAATGTCTTTACTTTTTAAACAGTTTTTTCTAACATTTTTGTTTGTGTTTAGACGATATGTTTCAATACTTACTAACTTATTTCATCAGATACGTAGTGCACGCCACCGGTAACCTAGGTACAGAATGTATCTATAGACATAATAGAATCTTACAACCAATACTAAGAAGATACAATGGTAGATGTGACACTTGGTATTGTGGAGATACATTGAAGGATAATCGCTGAACGAGCAGGCAGTGAGCGGAACGGGACCAACGTAACAGGTCCAGTTCCTGTTTGTGGCGAACATAAGCGTATTTAATTACCTTTGTATGTTAATTGCAGTATAATGGATTGAAATCCTTTATTGGGCGAACCGGCGTGACGTGTTTTAATAGAGTAGCGGTGGAGGTGTGAGAACACGAAGATGGGATATTTATTGACGTTTCTTTATTTAATATGCTAACTGCCACAAGCCAGTGATGAAATCACCATGAGCATGCGGCGAGGCTGACGGAAGTAGGAGAAAAGAAGGAAAATGGGAACAGGAAGATTGGGTTAAGTACCTCACAGATATGATAACTAAATCCCGAGTGTGCAGAAAATGCCGAATCATTTGATATTTTCCCCTATCTTAACAAACGGACTCGTTCTTGTATTCAACAGCTCGGCTGGGGAATGATCTTGTGTTTCCTCTTTCCTATATTTTTTTAAAATGGGCAGATTCCGTTTTTCTTCTCTCTTCTCTCCAACACGTTCACTCCTTCCTATCCTCTAAAGACCAACCACATAGTACCCCCAAAGATGACATAAGCTTTGAGGAAAATTATTTCCGTCAGACCCTCCTGTGTGGAAATGCTGTAAAAAAAATCTTTAGAGCACAGGCGTCAGTTGGAAATGCTATCCTTGGTTCACCGGTTTTTCAATGGAAAATGCTCTGAGAAACTAGCGTCATCCCTTAAATCCCTTCGGCATCGGTGCATAGTTGGGAAACAAACGTGTGCCCAACTTTTGCACAAGGTTGACAATTGTCACATGAAAACGGGTCGTTTCTACGACTCGTTATTGAGTTCAACAGCCCGGCTGTGGAACGATTTTCCGGCCTCTGTGTTTCCTCCCTCTCTTCAAAATCCATGTTCACTCCTTTCTCTCCTCAATAAGATCTCCAAAAAAAGCATCCTCAAAGATGACATAGGCTCTGAGTGAAAGTTAATTTTAAAAATATATGCTTGAAATTTCTTTCACATAAAAATCCCAAATAATCTTCACTTTATCGACTCGTTCAATAAAATCATTAAATAAATAATATCATATAATATCGCACCCACGCAAGTAAACCGTCACAAGTCAAAATATGTCAAACTGGGAAAACGATCTATGAAGTTTTACATCTCCACTATATATATACAGAGACCTAAACATGATCCAATATGTGCATGTTTTTAACAATTTGAAAGTGTGAATAATAATGTTATATAGTGTTTAGAGCTCCAAATAACTGTGAACTGCTACAGTTAAACAAAACTAAAACAACAAAACGAGTGCGTGCCAAAATACTTTAAAGTGCATTATCTCATTATGACAATTTTTGATTTGTAACAGTTTAGATCTGGGGGTGCGATATAGAATATTTTTTAACATTTGCTTAATACTATATAAGTATTAATGTATTATCATGGATCACCATGCATTATGAGTATTATTCTAAGATGGTACGGAATTTTTTTATAAATATTTACTTAGCAGTGCCCCAAATTCCAGCAATCCGTTTATTTTATTTTTTTATGTGATACTCACAAGAGTTCCAACTACTCCCAACCGTCTGGAGCCAGTGAGACTATGGAATCTTGAATCCTTTGGATTCGTAGCCAAGGATCGTAACCACTCGACCACGCAGACCGTCGTAATAATACTTGACTATTTTTTATAGTATATTTTTGTGAAATAATAATTTGTGCTATCACTTAATATTACTGCCGTGGTAAGTCATACCTTTTAGGTGGTTAATGAGCTATACGGTAAAAAAACGTCGTTTTGGTTATAAGATATGGACAAGGTCCGAATAATATTCCAGCAGCTACCCTGAACGGTGTGATCCCGAAGGTGACTAAAGGAACTAAATACCTAGGACACATAATCACCAGTACTCTGGTGATTATGATGATCTTCATAAGCAAAGACGAGCTCTCAGCGTAAAATCAAAAATACTCAGTAGAAGATTTCGCCTTTGTACTATCGCTGTGAAAAGGACTCTCTTCCTTGCCTTCTGCGCAACGATGCACACATGTGAACCCTGGACAAACTATAAAAAGAGTATTATGGAAAGACTTTGTGTACAGTATAATAGCGCCTTACGAATAATATTTGGCCTCCCCAGATACTGCAGCGCTTCCAGTATATTCACGGAGGAGCGAGTTTCCGTTTTGCATCCCTTATAAGATCCAGGGTGGCTGGAATGAGGGAAAGAATAAACAGTTCCGGGGATATCCTCATCATGGAGGCCCGCCTCAGTCCAGCCTCCAGCATCGAGGCATACTAGAGAAAGATATTGGCCCTCCACCATTTAACTGCAGCAGCAACTTAAAGGCTTTTTTATGTGTGACCTACTATCTTATTATTATTTTGTTTTTTAAGCTTTTGTACACATTTTGTATATTTTTTTATTACTATTGCATGTATATTTTGTATGCAATGTGTGGGACTGCACTAACCTCCCCACGCACTGGAATAAACATTGATTATTATTGTTATTATACCTACATTTATCACATTTTTGTATTACGAGATAAACGTTTTTATTGTTTTCTCAAGTATGCAACGGAAATGTTTCCATTCCTCTTGCCAATTTCCTTCGGGAGATATAATTAAGTGACTGCAATATTGGGAAAAAGTGGCTTCAAATAACAAAACGTGAAACTCGATTTAAGGACCTAAGAGTTTGTACAAAAATTGTTGAATTTGAAATTCAAAGCAAATGCTTGATAAAGTCAAAGGTCTTCCTTGAAGTAAGGTTAAACACGAATGACATATTTCTAGAAGAAATCGAAAAAAGTATGTTTTATGGAATCGTTTTCTTGTTTCATGGAATATTTCACGGCTTCGCACAAGTATAAAAACTCATTTTTCTAAACATAATAAATAAAAAAATAACAGTTAAAATACTATTTCAAAATCTCAATAGCTCGTAATGGAATCGACTCCACCAACTTAAAATAGTTGCAATAAAAAAAAATTCACACAAAAAAAACTGTACGTATTTTATAACGCAGTTAGCTCACTCAGAAAGTATTTGGTGGGACAAACGACAGAATTTTAAGATAAGCAAAGTTTCGATTTCCAGAAACTTTCCGGTTTATTCAAATACAATAACACAGAATTATCACTTATTTCAGTAATATTAAATTGTTTATTTTCTATCCCGAAAAATGCACGGTTCTGTAAAAATGGAGTAATAAGATTAAAAAAAAAATTAAGTAAAACGAAAACATTGTTTTAAAAGACAAATTTTTTAATCTTTATAGGGGAAATCTTAACTTAACAAAAATATTTATCGAAGGAAGCAATCACTTTGTGGCTCGAAAATATAATTTAAATGAAAAATGTTTTTTTTTTTTTGTTGTAAACCACTTTATATTAAAATAACGGTTTATATGTGTACATTCCTGAAGAAGGTTGAGTCCAACTGAAACCGGTCTAATGCAGAAATATATATAAATAAAATAAAGTGCCTTAAAATTTAACTATTTTTTCATTTAAATTAACAAAAATACATATGAGTATATATATATATATATAGTTGGGATATACAAAAGGAAGGAGACAAAATTCAAAACGAAACAATGGAACAATGAGAATGGGACAAAACATAAAAAAGAAAAAAAACAGAATGTCAAAGGAGGGATTCAGGAGAAGTATGAAATTTAAAGTTAACAGGAAATATATCTAATATTGGTCTGTAGGACAAATTGAGTTGATGATTATAAATATTACTATCAATTTTGACCCCAAAAAAAAATTATTATTAGTAAAAGTAATAACTAGTACTCCATTGGAGAAAGCACTGAGGAAGTATCGCCACGTATCACTAACCATTACATGTCGCATCAAAAGAGCTGAGCTCTGATGTTAGGTTGATATTAAAGCAATATATGTATGGTAATATGAATAGTAATGTATGCAAGTCGCCTTACGCCCGTGATACTTTTGATATATGCAAGTAATGTGATGTCATTTCTCTTGGGTGACCATTTCCTTCTCTTGTCTTTTACCTCCACATGTATTTGAACATTCATATTTGAAACGCACAGTGACGTGCAGGATATATTTTTTTTATAAAAAAAATTAAAAGTTCAACACTACAAGATTATTCAATTTATTAGGGTTAAGTTTTTGAAGTTTATCAACTTCATTATATTTAATCACTGGAAAAAATAATATCAATGACTATCAATTAAAATATGAAATAGACGAATGATAGGTATATCCAAGACACTGTCTGGTGAAATTCGGTTAGAACTTTCTAAACACACCGAAAGATGGCAGCCATAAAATATGGACAATAATTTATGATAATGTTAGTAATTCTCAAAGGGTGAGTAAGAGTGAGATTGATGAAGATGACCTAATATAACTGGATTTCGATAACTCAATTGGTAGAAGCACTTTTTCGGTAAGACTAGGGGACCTGCGTTTAAGTCCCATTAGTGAACGTTACCTTTTATCTTCTGTGAATTTGTCTATTTCATATTTTCATTGAGAGTTATTGTTGATATTGTCTTCTTGAATGATTAAATATAATATCATGTTGTCTCTTAAAAATATGCTTCGATGGACGGTGATCAGACTCGGATCGATCTGTACAGGATTACTAAAAGATAGCTATTTAATGAACGTAGATACATCTTAAAATATTTTTTTATAACACTTACACTTACAGTATTTTTTATAGGTTTCTTGGGGGAATTCAAATTTAATTCTACACTAATGATTTACTTCATTTACTATTTCGTATATACATCCGTCAACAAACAATTTTTCTCACTATTTAAAAGCATTACATGCTAAAAGTGTTTTTTTTTCTAAAAAAATTTTATATTAACGCCATATGTGAGCACGTAGCGTTATAAACATGTGTCGAATGCCCTTAAATGCTGCTTTTCCTTAATGAACTCTTCGATGGTCATTTCTTGCTAATACAATATTGAATATGTTTTGTCGGAGGTTCTTCGTCAATACAATTGTATCAAGCAACGTTATGTCAATTGTAATCTCTTTTGAGAACTACGTTCATTGATAAATGCCTCCTTCACCAGTTTTCCAAAGGCATACTCTGTGCTGAATCTAGTAACTCCCGATACAGTCGACTCTACAATGTATTATTTAATGAGAGATTAGATACTTAGGGAAACGTTTGATAAATTTAAAATTATATTTCAAAGAGTAGATCCAATCAAATTTACGTCATGGTGAATGTCTAAGGTTGTTTCCAAATTAATTTTCATTTGATTACGTAACCGTTTATGTACAAGGTTTTTTTTACATCTTCTTGCAAATAATTTAATCAAAGCACGCCACTGCTGGCTTTAGAAATAGATCCATGGAAAGCGTAATACATCAGTAAGTCAAAATTCTAGCATCACGTACCTCGCATACATCTTCCAATACAAGGGTTATTTATTGTCGCGTAAGAGGGGATGGAATGAAGACGATTTGTCAATGACAGGGGGTTGGTGGGTTGGTTCTACCTTCTACCCTTATATCAGCCGTCCGTATGTTTGTATTTCGTATTGTCGTCTCCGGCAATATTATACCCCGCATTCGGGTATCAATCATCATATTATGGCAAGAATGCAAAGTGTGTATATTTGTGAGTTTGTGCATTTCAATGCTATCGTAGCATTTATAATAATAAAATAATTTAAAAATTGCAAAATTAAGCTAGATTCTTCATCTATTTTTCTACCCTCTCCCTTTAAAGATTACGCTTCGGACAGTACTAAAGGGAACTGTACTCCTGAAAGTTATTTGGGTTCCGAAGTAATCTTCGTTGTTTTTCTGTACTTCATATTTTATTAATCTTTCCTTAGAAAATCAGGTCGTTTTTATTGTCAATTTGTACTTCCTGAGCATAAAATTAGTGAAATAAATAGTAATAACCAATACGTTATTTAACTGTCAATCGTTTCAGGAAGAGCCATTCTATACATCAAAGCGAAAACTGCACTAAAAACAAACTAATTCTACAAGCATACATTTGAAATGACTTGAACTTTAAAAGCCAAGAAGAAGAGATAGATAAATAGCATAGAGCAAATAATACATAGAGATCCCCTTACAATCAAGGAGAAGAAACCAACATAAGAGAGAGGCGGGGGGCGAGATAAACCTACAGTCTAACTACTAAGATAACAGCTACTAAGTAAAATGGTTCAGCTTGTTTACTAAAAACTTTATATTATTTTAGAGTATTTATTTTGGCAATGTTTATAAGTGTCTTGTAATTTTCTTAACTGAATCAAAATCACGCCAAACAAACGTGGACGGCAATGCACCAAAGTTGGTGCAAAATTAAGTGACGTCAGTGGTAAATGGTGTGCAAGCAGACACGGAGTATTTTAAAATCAATAGTAAAAAAAAATCTGAATAAATAACACCCCGCTATAAATGCACACATTTTTATAGGGGTACATTTTTATTAAAATATATACATGAAAGAACATACATTATAAGATTAAATTGTTACAATATCTGCGCATGAATTGTAATACACTGTAAAGACAGGACCCTTTTGTGAAGTGTACCATCATTAAAATAATTAAAATAATTAGAAAAACCAAAAAAAAGAAGAAAAAAAAATAATATGAAAAATGATCTTTCTCAAAGTCAAGTGCGTTGACCATTGCTTCAACGGCTTATTTTTAAATATTGATCCACCACGGTGATCATCAGGGTTCTTCCGATTCATTCCCGGACAACCCCGGGTGTCAGAATATTTCGCCATATTATTATACCTTACCGTCGTGTATTAATGTTATCACATCACGTTCCCATTGTGTACATAATATCCACCAGTTACGTATCGCCATTTTAGGTGTAATTGCGTTTTGGATGATTATACGAGAATGTGTATGTACTATTATTGTATTATATTTCGGTGTTTATGGGTGATCTATGAAGGTGTTACACTTTCGGCATTTATTATAAAATTATTATTCCGATGAAAATTATATCTAACACCCTAATCCTGTAATGAAATTGCGCATTACACGGGTACCTATATTTTGTGCAAAATTATAAACATAATTTTCTACTAGATGGATTAGTTCTTTACGACTCTTAAAAAAAATAATATTAATGTTCCTAAAATACCTATTAATACCCAATAATTAAAAAAAATTAAGTACGTAATATTTTTAATAACATATAACGAAATAAACTTAAAAAAATCACAAAACATTTTCCATGAATGCTATATTAATGTGAATCTGTTACTACATTTTATCACTTACTATAAAATTTATTTCGACTCTTATAGTAATTTTTTAAATTTATTTATTTATTTTTATTTTGATGCTTTTCTCTTTTTGAAGTAATACTGCTTTAACGATGTCGTCCTCCTCAGAAAGAACAACGTTTCTCTTTACAATATACTATAATTACAATATAATATGATTACAATATAATGTCATCACTAGAATCGAAAGCACACAAATTTTAAATTAAATTAATATTTTACAAATTACACCGAATCCATTAAATTCCACAACTTATACTAATTCAAAAAAAAATTTAACTTCTGAACAGGATTGGTCTCACCTGAGCTCACCAATTTCATAAAATTCCATATACCGTCAAGACCAATCCGACAAATCGAAAACAAAAGAAATGTAAATGTGTAAATGCAGGACAGTAGGTACTATTAGCAATGCTGAAAGAATAGCAAGTTTTATTTCGTAAGGTCTTCAATTTCTTTATGATCTTTTCTCATTAACCATTCAGTCTTGTTTTTATTGAAGGAATAAATGTTGGTTATTGCTATGGTCTAAGTGGTATATGGTGTTGAATGCGTGAGGCGCTGTATATGGTGTCTTTGAACAAAGGTTGGAATATATTTCGCTACCAAAATTCTCCCTCATGTGTTTTTACTATTGATAATAAATAGGCATTAATGATTTTGATGCATGGATTATTTTTAGCATTACCTTGAGGTGTAATTGCCTGACATTTAGAATTCGTAATATTATTGTTACATTATAATAGTAGTAGAATATAATATATATATTTTATATATATATATATATGTATATATATTTTTTTTCATATATAATTTAGCGCATTGCTATTAGTTCATAAGAACATCGATCGATTTTTCTGCCATGTAAAAATTTTAATATTACTGAAACATCCACATTTCCTTATGACAGATGCAAAAGCAATTTATGAAATATTTATCAAACTTTTCAACCATCGTAATTTTTTAATCGATGATGAATGTCGCGTGTTGCATACATTATGTTTCATAATAAAACAATCATTAACAAGCACGTTTCAGAGTGGAAGATTCTCTCAGTATCGCCCGGTGAAAGACCACCATTCAGAATTGAAACGTTGCTTGAAATGACTTTTAGCCGAGTTTGGTGACCAGATCTGAGGTATTTTGCCACCTTCCTCTTCCCTTTCCCAATACCTTCAGCCTCACAATATTCCCCAATTGGAAATGCCATAGTCTCACTGGCTCCAGTTGGTTGGGAGCAGTTGGGACTCTTGTGGGGTATTCATATAAAAAAAAATTACCCTGTAAATGAATCGCTCAGTAAGTTCGATTAAAGAAAGTTTTAAAAAAGATTCGCTATAAAAATCGGTCGATTTCAAATATATATTGCAATGCATAGATCTTCCACTAATTCCTTTTTTTAAATAAAACAAACCACAAATAACAATATTGATTTAAGTCATGCCGTAAGATAAAATGGATTGTATTAGATGACGCAACGTCCCCATCTATTTAAGTGACAAACGACTTGTTAATCGCGATCACAACACCGAAATGAAATTAGTTTTTCCTTCAATAATCAATATCCATCCTTCAGGCCGAAAGATATTGGGACAATCCAACAGAAGCCTTCCAAAAAGCCTCCATGGCCCGATGCGTCGCCTTCCGGCCGATTCCAAGGGTTGAGGGCTGACGTATCTGTCAAATGGAAGGCTAACGAGGAGGGATGCGTGGGGAGTTAGGGGGTTAGGGGTTTGGGGGGTTGGTTTGGAGTTCGGAGGGAGGTGGAGGAAGTATTATTATTAGTTGATACGGAAAAGGGTGAAATGGGGCGGATGTGACGTCATTCGGGGTATCGGACAGTGGTCACCGGAAATAAGCAAGATCGAAATAAGGGCTGGGAAATTAGGACGTTAATATATTTATTCGCAATTTTTTTTAGAGCTTCCAATATCGACTTCAATCAATGACTTGACACCGGAAACAGACAGGAGTATCTTACAAACATGCCATTACTAAAGCACAATATTCAAAGATGAGAACCATTTTAAGTGACCAGATCTGAAGATCTCGGTTCCACGAAAAAATGTTGTAACCCAAGGCTTTTAAATTAAATAGCGTCTACTGCATACGTTTTATTTCGTTTTTATTATAACGCTATTAATTTGAAAGGACACTTAATGATTTTTGTTGCATTAAATTCACACGGGAGGCCAAATTTATATCAGCACTATTGATTATCAGATATGGACCAGGTCCTAAAAGCATTTCACAAGCTTTCTCGAATGAGCTTCTGAAGGTGGCAGAAGAAGTCAAATATCTAGGACACGCCATTACTAGTAAGTTGTCGAATGACGATGATATCGTCAGGCAAAGACGAGCACTTAGTGTAAAGTCAAACCTGCTCAGTACAAGATTTCGGCTTTGCAGTTCACTCGCGAAAAGGATTCTATTTCTTGCGTTCTGTACAACTCTTTATTAATTGCAAGCTCTGGACGAACTTCAAGAAGGGTAGCATGAAAAGACTTTGCGTACAGTAAAACAACTCCTACCGCGCGATGTTCTGTCTTGCCAAACACTACAGTGCCTCCAACATTCTCATGGAAGGGCGAGTTGCTGGATTTGCAGCCCTCATAAGAACCCGGGTGGCAGGATTCAGGGAGAGGGTAAACAAATCCGGAAATGTCCTCATAATTGAATCTCGCCAGAGTCCAAATTCCAGCATAGAAGCAAGATGAAAAAATATTTTAGATTCATCAATCTCAAGTACAATAATTCACTAACATCTATTATGTTCTCTTTATATTTAATTTAAATTATTATTATTTTCATTATTATTATGTTAAATACCTACATAGATATATCGTTATCATTAAAATGAATACAAATAGAATATCTGGGTATGGTCTTAGGCCACAAAAAACACAATATATTTCAAATCACTATTCAGAATCATAACGTTGGTATAAATAGCTATATCCGTATTTGGTGACAAGATTTGCATGTCTAAGTCCCGATAAAAACTTATTTTTTCCATCTCCTTTGTCACTCCACTCCGTTAACCCCATAACATGCCCCTATTGAAAATGCTATAGTCCCGCTGGCTTTCAGCAGTTGGGACTCTTGTGCGAAATTCACATTAAAAATATAAAAGATGAGTGTTACATTCTATATTTTAGAGTTTTTTGAAACAAGTTTATTTGCATGACATCTGTATTCTAATATTCTGTCAGCCCTAAAAACGGTCACCGACAATGGCTCCTACAGACGCGTCCTCTGTCCGTCTTACCATTCATCTCTCCTGTATCATTCCATTCAAATAATCCCGGACCTGTCACGTCTAGATAGCGGCTGACATTTCAATTCGGACACACCCGTCTGTCCAGATCTAGCCCCCGATACAAGGAAGAGCGGGCGGGGGGAGTTATTGCCGAATCTGCCGCTAGATATTTCACTGACAATACGGCCAAAAGTCACAAAATGTAAAACTGAATTATTATTATATAAAAAAACAGTATTTTTAAAATTTTAAATTCTATGTCAATCATTTAAAAGAACATGAAATATAAGAAATCGCAGAAAATGGAAAGAAAAGGTTGCGACAAAGACGCGAACTAGTGATCTCGTTTCGGGACTAACGCATCTTCGCGTAAACTTATCTGTGTCTTCTTCAATTTCTTATCAATTTCATATATTTTTAAACCACCTATGAAAGTAATAAATGAATTAAAATATACCTAGTAATTATTAATTAACCTACGAAATTATTTCGATGGATAATAATAAAATGTACGTCAAGATTAATTTAAAAATAAATTTAATATTTTGTATTTGTAGCAAAAATATCATTTTAATTATTAGTATTTTTATTCAATGCTATACTTCGTTCCGATAATTTAAAAATATGTGGCTGCACTCAGTTCTTACCCAGTGTAGCAAACGCAGCCAAAACTAGACAATTTCCGACAACCAATTAATTGTACCATTATATAGTTTAAACTGTCAAAGTTATAAATAACTGTATAATTCATCCTTCTGTTGAAATTCTCAGTAAACAGCAGCATTCATTAGTTGCTGTGGAGATATTTAAGCCTCGCTACAACATTGTATTATTCATCGCAAATACAATCAGTGTAAACATCGTTAGTGTTTTTTTATCTAACGTGTAACAATCACCCATCCACGTCGAGATTTTCTCGACACATTCAATCCATTCAAAAGACCATGATTTACAACCTTGGGCATATCGAGGGCTTACTGACGTGGAGAGATAAAATATTAATTATTGTACAATTTCTAGAGTGCTGTTTTAGCGACAAAATCGTCCCAAATGAGCTTGGATTAAAATTCGTGGACAGGATTACATATAGTTGTATTTTTTTGCTCAATGTTGTCATTGTAAATATTATGAAACAGTTTTGCAATGTACGAGACTTTTTTAAATTTTTTTTATTTATTTTTAATATCAAATAATAATAATTGGAAGATTTGTATAGCGCCGTTTTTGTGAAAAACACCTCAAATAAGACAAACAACTATACTGCATATATTAATTGTATTTGTGTTTAATTCGTAGAATTAAATTTTTTTTTTTAAATTTAATGTAAATCAAATTTAATAATGTTATTATTAAGTTCTGCAAGTATTTTTAGTTGTTATTATTGTGACAGCTGTTTCGGCGTTTAAGGCCATTTTAAAACTTGTTAAAGGTTTTCACAAACCTCACAGATATCAGAATTTTAATTGCTTTCTAACTAAATCGGTTTTACCAATAATAAATCATAACCCATCCATCCAAATTTTTAAAGGAGTGGGGGTAAATTAAATCATATAAATAAGTCGTCGCAATGTGGATTAACAGCAGTTTGAAAATGGCCTCAAACGCCGAAACAGCTGTCACAATAATAACAACTAAAAATACTTGCAGAACTTAATAATAACATAATTAAATTTGATTTACATTAAATTTAAAAAAAACTATATTGCACTTTCATGAGTTATCAATTCAACTCATCGTGGGATTGTTAATAGTCACTATGGAATATTAAGTTTTACAGAATGTTTAAGGCAAATATGTATATAAAGTATAAAAACAAAAATACATATATAAACAACAGGAAAATAACATAAATAAATGTACAGGCTCGAAACACACAGCAATCACATTTTAAAGGACGACTATCCAAACGGAGTTGGTTCCTATTTTAAATGGTTTTCCAAATTTCATTTAAAAAAAAATAATAATCAGAACATCATTTCGACATTTGTCCGTAGCGCACATTTCCCTCAATTCCTCAGGCAACTACTTATATCTGGTGTAGGCAATGTATTTCAATGATTTCAGTCCAAATTTTATCGCGTGTATTTTTGATATGTGTAGTTAGTGATGTTGTCGTGTATTACTTACACTGTGAACCAAAGTTCATACCTAATTTCGCTACTATTCGGTCAGGATAAAATATTGTTTGGGTACGCCTTTGATATTTTTATGCACCCGGGGATCCTAGAGATTTCTCTTCTTAGATAAAATTATTTCAACATATACATTAATATATTCCTAAGGAGTATAAAAACTATTAGCGGAACCTGACTTTCCGGACCCTAATAACAAATATGCCGGGAAATGTAATATTTAAGAAAGGGTGACTATATTTTCGATATGGTTGCTAATAAGGTTAATTTTTTTTACAAAGTAGAAACAAAATACTCGTACATTTATGAACAAACAAAAACTTCAATAAATATATGTGGAAGATCAATTAAATATATGTACAGACATTTTTTTTTAAATGCGCTTCTCATAATTTATTATCAGTTAACCACGCAATCAATCATGTTTACAAACTTTAAGTAGTATTCGCAATGGGAATTTAACGTAGAATTTAGAGAGTGCTAAGGAATCATTAATATAAGTCAATAAATCACGCCATCCCTTGAGAGGGGGGATTTGGGGTGGAACAAGCAATCTTTAACTTCAATTTAAAATAAGGAAATTATGATCAAATTGAACTAGTTCATTGTTTGGATAAAACAAATATTTAAACATACTGTATTTTTTTTTTAATAAATAAATATATGTACTCGTATTGTTTTATTCCCATCAGCCTACAGAGCAAAGAATGTTTTCTTAAGTTAGTAATTTAAACTTGTTACTTTGTACCGAAAACTTGTTTTTGACAAGTAAGGTGAAACTCTTACTTATTAGATTAGATCATTTTTATCTGAGATAATCCAAGGTATGTATGGAAAAGTGGGTGACCGGATAAATCGACACAGGTATTAATAAAAAAAATTCTGTATGTTTCAGAAGTAAAGCTTCTCTCATCAGTATACTGTTTTCCTGATGAGGGAAGTTTTGCTTCTGAAACCCGCAGTAATTTATGAGTATATATTAAAAACAATAGTGTAAACAAAGTACTTCTTATTAATAATATTAATAGTGACGCCAAAAAAAAATTACGCATCTTTCTATAAAATATATTAATAGTATCATTAAACTGACGGAAAAATAAATAAATTAGAAAACCGAAAACCTAATCTAACTTCAAACGTACGCTGAATACGTGTTCTTATTTATCAGCGCATTTATTACGCATCTTTCTATAAAATATATTAATAGTATCATTAAACTGACGGAAAAATAAATAAATTAGAAAACCGAAAACCTAATCTAACTTCAAACGTACGCTGAATACGTGTTCTTATTTGTACAGCGCCCCTGAGGTGATTTTTCACAAAAGCGGCGCTATAGAAATGGTCCGATTATTATTATTATTATTATCATGGAACCGGAAAACAGGAACAGGAAGATGACACATCTAATGGCTTCGAATTGTGCTGGAATTGTTCTGGACTCTAGCTCACGGTGTGAAGATTGCCAGGATGCTAGCTAAATTCTGTGGGAAAATTCTTTAAAACAAGAAGAGAGAAATATACGTTTTTTATTGTTAAAGAGACAGAAGTTTAATCGAAACGCCATTACCGATTTTTAAATCTCATTCAGTCAAAATAGTTTGCATTATTAATTCAGCTGTTTTAATCTATTTACACAAGACTTGAATTGAGACGTTCCGGATTACAATCTGCCTATTTATAGCGCAGTTTATTTAGCTAACTTAGATTTAACTATGTCAGGTCAGTGGAAACATAATTTTTACTAACCCTTCCCTTACGGAGTTAAAAAATCCTTCGAGCACTGATGCTGTACTGCCCCAGTGCACAGGGTACACATTTAGAATTTTTCGTTGTGAAATTTGATAAAAATTAATAGTCTTACTTATTTATTAAAAGGTTAATAATTATTATTATTATTTTAAATATTTTGTAGTGCCATTATTTGGAGAAATTATCTCAAGGGCACGACACGTTTTTTTACAGCCGGCAGACTTCCGGATACTACTGACGACGGCGCATGATGGCACGGTGAGCAAAACCCCGTGCTCTTCTTGCTAGCAAAACATTTTTTTCTAGTGCGCTCGATTAATATTTGTACATTTAAAAAAAATCTAGTATATACATGTATTTTTGAGAAACACCCAAAATATAAACACTGTGTTTAGTATATTTACAGATATATATAAATAATTATAGACATGTCAAATCAGTTGACAGCATCGGCAACGAAGGGTTTTAAGGAAACAAGTCTCGCCAGACAACTTACTTCGAAAAGAATATCAGTAAATTTTAAGTAATCATTTACATATGAGTATGTTTTTTTTCTTACAAGGTTTTAATATGTTTTACTGTTTCTTAAATTAAAGACACAGTGCATTCTGAACGTTCCAACCCTTCGGGTGGCATAGAATATCGAAAACAACCCGAAGATGTCTCAATGAGGGTGTAACCAGAGATGCTCGGGGTGGGGGTGGGGGTGAGGGCGGGTGATTAGGGGAGGAACGAATGGAAGTAGGTGATGCCTAAACGACACTTAGTCAAGATAATTAATTGGTGTATAAGACGGGAATGAATCAAAGCTATTGGAAAATGCGCTGGGGTGAATCGCTTTGTTCAAGAATCGAATGAAATTTAATATTGGTACAACGATCATTGTTGTCTATTATTATTTCTATCGGAATGATTGATCGAAAGATTAAGGAGAAAATTATTAATCACCGATGTTGTAAAATTAGTACCGTTTCCCAATAAAATTTCGAAAGTAAATAATATTCACTGATAGTATTTTACAATTATTAATAGGATATGAGTTTAGAGTATGAGTATTAGTGAATGTGTATTTTGTATATTCGCCTTTGGTACGAATAACATGTTTGCACTTACACGATGTTATTGCTGAATTTGTTTGAAAGACATCAATATTTAGTTGTTGTATTTCGTGAAGGCTATCTATTCTTTCTATGTACCTACTGTGATGTGTTTTGAACCTGTGTAAATATTTTAAATTGAATTTTAAAACAAAATTTGAAAATGCCCAAATAGAGCTTATATAATATAATAAATAAAAAAAATAAAAAAAATAAAAAAAACAATAATAATTAATTACTCTTATATTCTTGCTAGTTTTGAGGTTAAAACCGAATTATGTATTAATATGGAATGGCACCTTTTATGCTTTACTACTTGCTTTAAGATTTTCTAATTATGAAAGACAGATCTAGGATGTTAACGATACATACATTGTTAGAAATCAAATATCTTTTTTCATTTTCTTGTACTCGTACTTCTATTATTAATAATTACTTATCTAACCTGTCGATTTTTTTACACAAATAAATACCTTCCCTGAAAAATGTATTCTTCTGGTTAAAACTAAAAGCGTTTATTTTAATATTGTTTTTTTTTTTTAATGTGACACCGTACAAGTGTTTCGACAGATCGGACCTAGTGGTATTTTTGACTTCTCTAATTTGAATAATGCTGCTAGGAAGGAAGTGGTGATAAAATATTGAATCAGAAGTGTGAAGATTCAGATAAGGTCAATAAATATAACTGAAACCATTTCATATAACGTCTCGGTACTGAAAGGTTGTCTTTCACCTTGCCGATACTGATATTGCTGTCTTAACTGTTGATCGCAATCGTTCGATTGCGATTAGAGGAACGGCTACGCTGCCTGTTTCATACAACACTTAATTGTGGATTTAAGTACAAAATACACACCCAAACTGAATTATCTTTTTTTTACATAAAGGTTTAATCAATATCTAGTACGGATTAGAAGTATTTTATTTATTTTTGTTTTAAATTATGAAATATAGGGCATTAAAAAAATATATTTCATGATTTTAGAGACAACTTGAAAAATAAAATTAAAATTAAAAAAAAAAATTTTAAAAAAGATTTTTCACATCGATTTATTAAATTATATGCGGCAAATTTGCGTTCCAACTAAAGTTGGTCGTTTTTAAATTAAATTTAAGTTCATCATAATGCTTATTTTAAAACATGTTATTTTATTTTTTATTTCGTATTGTTTTCATAGCAGACGGGATAGAACTTTTTTGCAAAACATCGTAAGCCCTCAAATAATTGCTAAATTTACCTTTGAAACATAAAAATTCGATTTCTTTAATAACCTTTACTTCGAAAGTTAAAATAATTACTTCATTCCGTACTGGATATTTGCTATATACCTGTTGATGGAAAAAAAGTTCATTCGGTTTAGGCCTATTTAGGAGTATTTTGGCCTCAAATCCAAAAGTAAGTTTTACTTGAAACAGGCCGCGCAGTCGTTCCTCTTAACAGCAACAACACTTTGCACCACTATGATGATTTTCAACCATACAGAAATGCGAAATTGATAATAATTTATTAATCAACATTTCACTTAACGATCAAACATTGGAGATTAAAGAACAAATACTCCAAGACAACCGCATTAAAGCGGAAGCCGTAGATCAATCAATCGGCAAGCAGTACCGGTAGGTACCGACTTCCGGCGGATTTGAGGATTTCAGTAAGCGCGCTAAATGAAGGTTTAATAATTCAGGCGCCGGGTGGTTCCTGATGAATTATCCGCCCTCCGATACAGCCTACTACCACGTACTACCTGCACTCCTTGTGGAAATAAAGCGCCTTTGAATTCGTATTTGGGTTATTAATAAAGAGGTAGTTACTCTGATTTTTTAAATTTTATTATATTGACTTTTTTAGTGACGACGAAACTTCGGATAATTGAAAATAATAATAATATACTTGTGCAAAACGATATAGATGACGATTTTAGGGAAAAAATATATCTTTTATGTTTTTTTTAAATATATACAGGCTAATCCAAATAAAATTAGAAATATTACTTTTATCTGACCGTCTGCGTATATTTTACAAAATATTTTATAATGTTTAATATCCTCAAAAAATTAATTTAATGTATTTCTATAAAATTCTGGGAAGAAATTTAATAAAAAAACAGTAGGTGGTAGTTTTATTTCTTCATAAACCCTAATTAATGTTTTTTTTTTCCTTTCTTTATCTACGACAGATTTGTAATTATTTGGTGACATTATTATTAATACAATTAAAAAGAAGCACTTTGTTTACACCACCGTTTAAATGTGTAAATATCTACATGTTTCAAAAGCCAAGCTTTCCTTATCAGGATAAACTACTTTCATCAAGATATTGTGTATCCTCATGAGGGGAGCTTTGGTTCTGAAACATGTAGATATTTATATATTAAAAACAGTTGTGCAAACAAATACTTCTTATTAATTATATTAATGTTATTTTTAAATGCAGATTACAAAACTTTGGCTAAATTTATTTTTAAAAATTTAGCGAGAAAAATTGCATTAATTATTCTCAACTTTTAAAAAATGATTTCATATTTTGTAAAATATACTCGTACGTAGGACTGCCAGAAATATTGATATCTTTGATTTACTTTTGATAAATGCTGCCTACATATTTAAAAAAAAAATGTTTTGAATAATAAATGTTTTTCTCTTTAAAAATATTATGTTTATATTTGCGTAATAATCATTAATTTGAATTTTTCATTATCCCACTCCGACGTTCCTCTCTCCCTTAAATAATGGTTTTTACGGAATCATTTGCGTGGATTTTTTAGAGCAAATTATGATACTGCAAAAGAGAGTCCCAGGTAACCAAAGCTAATAGAAAAACGTCCTACTTCAGGATTAGGTAAGAAGTATAGGAAGACGGTAGTTTATAAACGGATATTCTCTTATGTGGTCACTTAACATAGTCCACAAACCATTAAGCCTCATTTCGATATATTTATATGTATATTATTCAGGTTGTTTTTATGACATTTTTTTTTTATTGTCAATTTTCCAAAACTGAGTACATTCATTTTGATTGTAAGAAATCTCTCATTTTTAAATATTTATTTGATTACAATGTACATAAAAAGCTTTATTATCTTTATTTATCTCTTCGAAAAGTCATATCCATGAATGATACAGTTACATACCCAAATTACATAGCGAAGCTAGCCAGTTAGTACCTACCTAAAGTTATTAACAGAAACATTTGAAACTTTTTATAGTGTGCGACATTGTAAATAACTACAAATATTTGTAAATGTCAATATCTAAAGCGGGATTGATTATTTTTTACTTTTACGGTAATTTTAAAAATCTATTCTCTAGTTCTAAAATCGTTAAAAAATAATATTTCTTCTCTTTAAAATAACCTTCTAATAAATGTAGTATCAATAAAAAATAAGATTTAAATAGTAACTGCAATATCATGCAAAGTCCAGTGTTTTCTAATCTTGTGTTCCTGCTCAAGTCAAATCATATCTTCTCAAGCTAAAACTTTATAATATAACGTATTAATCTGGAGTGAACTGCCGGGTGCAGGTAAGTATGTTTGTGTATCTGTTTGTGCATTATTTTATTCTTTTACAGTAACTCCATACAGGAGGCTCTGAGGGAAATAGTTTTCCTCAAGGCCAATATAATCTTTGGGGTATTGGAGTTGCTGTGTGGAGGGTCTTTTAGAGGATAGAAAGGAGTGAACTCGTGTCTTGTAGAGACCCATGTTGTAGGAGGTAGGAAACACAGAGGCAGGTAAATCATTTCACACCCGAGCTGTTGCATACAGGAACGAGTCGTAGAAGTGATCCGTTCTCATGTTACAATTGTAAATCATTTGCAAATGTTGTGCCCGCATTTGGCATGTTTCCCGACTATGCACCGGTGTCTAAGGAATCAATGACGCTAGTTTTTCAGAGCATCTTCCATTAAAATTCCTGTAGAATAAGGACAGCATTCCCACCTGACGTCTGTTCTTCAAATATTGCAGTCCGTTTGTTAAGATAGACGAATCTATCAAACGAACCGCCCGTTTCTGGACACGGTCAAGGGTTTTTTTTAAATATTTTGGAGTTCCCGACCAGAGGTGGCTGCCAAATTCTACAGTGGGGCGCACTTTCTACAGGGTCAGCAGTTGTGCACTATTAAAGTATCTACGGATATGATAAGATAAACCCTAGCAAGTAATATTTGTACAGCGCCCTTGAGGAGATTTTTCACAGAAACGGCGCTATAAAAATCATCCTATAATTATAAAAATATTATGATATGGTTTTATTTCTAAATATTTATCATTTAAAATTTAATTTACGATAATAAAATTAAATTTTTATTTCTAACATAAAGTAACTTACAGTACGTAGGTATGCACCCCACTTACATAATATGTAATCATTGAAGAAGATAATATTAACACATCCCAAGTGAACCACGAAACCGAAAAACAAAAGAAATTAAAAAGATTTCAGTTGCATCTGGGACTTGAACTCAGGACCTCTACCTATCCGGGGTAACCGCTTAACCAATTTAGCTTATGAGACCAGTTCAATTTACGCCATTTACACCGATATCATACTTCAAGTTCAAGAGTTGTTAATAGAATCCTCCATTTTTATAAATCCCATATTATTGGCTGCTACCCTTATGATGATTGCAAAGTTTCATCCCGGATTCAATTGCAATCGGAATAGAGTCTTGGATATACATACCCGATTTTTATTTATATGAGACATCTATTGACTTATTGAATATTTCTTTCCAGACTTGTAAAATAAGTCAATGGATGTCTCATATAAATAAAAATACCAGAGCGAATTTAATATGAATTTCAACTGCGCAAACATACTGTTAAATTTGTGAATAAAAATTACATAAATTTAAATGTTACGAGAATGTTTTTATTATCATAATAATAAAATTAGTTAAAACGATTTTTTCGTCTTAAGTGTTTTACTAATAACAAAATTTACGCCTACTTAAGCCTTCTCAATTTACTACCGTATGAAAACCTTTGCCTTCTCCGTATTTCTTGACATAACAGAACCGGACGTAGTACATTCCGAAATCACCTCTTTTCATTTAGGGTATCCACTTAAAATTCGAACAAAATCACGTACTGTTTATCCACGTGGCGAAAAGGTTATAAATTTCCGTTTAACATCAGCCGAATGTTTCGATTTACTAAATAAAAATTAAATGCGTGTTTTATTCTATTTCTTAAAGCTCAGGCATACTTATTTAAATGTTTTTCAGTCATATTCTACAAAAAATTAATTTTCCACACTTAACATTACAATAATAACAGAAAAAGGTAAAAGAATTTGCACTTCAAACATTTTTTTGGGGTCTGATACTTTATTTTTTTCTGGGATTATCAAAAGACTCGTCAAATAAACGCCCAGTTAAACGAAAGGCCAAGGTGTGTTCTACTTGCATTACTTAATTAAAATATCTATCATAATTTTGGGCCATCAAATTTTCAAACCAAAAATAATTGATTTTATATTACGTCCCTTGGCATCGCCTTAACATGTTTCCATTCTAAAACAAATGAATTTTTCAGAATTAACTACTTCATTTGCACTAACGAATAAAAAAGAATTCTTTCAGGTTTGAATCTGATACCAAAAACCTAAAAGCTTTTATCCATCGGTTTTCAATTATGTCAACTATCCGAGAAGGATAGTACTTTTCTAAAATATGATGTATTTCATGAACGTCATTCTGGTGGCACAGAATATTAGCCATTTTTTTCAAAGACGTATTTTTCACAGCGGCGTTTATCGTTGTTTTTTATACATTTAATAAGTGTCATAAATTTTTCACACGGAACCTTCTTTTGGCAGTGAAATTTTATGTCCTTATTCAACAACAGGCAATTAAGCTCTTAGGAGAGGGATGAATTCATATTACTTTGCAGGGCTGTCTTAAAATATAAAAAATAAAATAAAAACTGAAATGAAACATATTCATGTTCTTCCATGGAGCAATGGGTTGCAAACTTATTTTGGGTGAGCTAGTTATGGAAATTGTAGGAGTTATCATATTATATCTAACGATATTTCAATGGAAGATGATCCGAGGAACCATCATTGATCCCTTCGGCATCGATGGGCTGTCGGGAAACACGCCAAACGTGCACCCAGTTGATATTTGTTACATTAGGACGAGTCACTTCTACGACTCGTTCTTGAGTTCAACAGCTCGGCTGTCGAATGATTTACCGGCCTCTGTATTTCCTCCCTCCTATAACGAGGATCTCTTCATGACCCAGGTTCACTCCTTTCTATCCTTAAAAACACCCTCCACACAGCATCTCTAAAAGTGACACAACTAAGATAAATTATTTTTGTGTGGAACTAATTTACAAATAAATGTTACGCGCTTAGCCGTATTCATGTTGTGTGGACTTTTTATGAAAACATGAAACTACATAGGAAAAGTCTAAAACACTGTAAGAAATTATGAATCTTACGTATCAGAGTAGTCTACGCAATGGACTTTGATTTGGAAGAATGAGGGTTCGATATTTCTCTCGAGGCCTGCCATCATTGGGAATTTTGTGTGGACGATATTTTTGAAGATGGGGTGAACCTGAATCTTGAAGCGGTCCATTTTGTAGGAATGAGAAAAAACAGAGGGCGACAAATCATTTAACAAAAATCATGTATTTAAAATAAGCTTTTTCTTATATGAATATATGTTGAAAAGCTTAAAAAACTTTATCATTTTTATTAATTGACAAACTAAAGTTTTTAAAAACTTAAGACAAGATTTTTGTGCATAGCGCAAAGGGTAACAATTATTTTTATAAACAATAATTATTAGCCTGAAACACTCATCCAAATTGAAAAAAACCTTTCCGAGCAAAGGTAAATGAAACACTAGTATATATTGTAGACATAATTTGTCTCGACGCCATCTATTTGAGGGATTTAGCCGTTACAAGCCTTTCTCATACTAATAAAGTTGGTTGTTTACAGGTGAAAATATAATAAAAACAGTAATTATTGAATGGAACACTAGTATATATTGATTAACTTGGCGGGTTTGCGATAAGCCGACGTAGCTCAACGGTAGAGCATCTGACCGGACATCAGAAGGGTGCAGGTTCGAGTCCTGTCGGCGACATTTATCTTTGCTCGGAAAGGTTTTTTTCAATTTGGATGAGTGTTTCAGGCTAATAATTATTGTTTATAAAAATATTTATCATTTTTGTTTAAAAAAAATGATTTAGAATGGAAATTTAAAAATAATGTTTTTTTTTAAACGTTGCATCCTTTCTATAATGCATTAATTGTCATTTTTATATTTCAGCATTTCATACAGGGCTCTATTTACTTGTCAACAGTAGTAGTAGAGTAGTAATCTCGGTAGCTCTAGATTTAAAGACTGTTCAAAAGCTTGGTCTTATGTAAATAACGTCTTGATTCGGCATCCCTGCATCCCATTTAGGAACAAAGGATGTAAATATCCATCGAAACAAGCATCTACTTCGATGTAATCTATGGAACTCTTTTCCAGTAGGAAATTATCGCTTTATTATGCAAAGCTTATGAGAAAAATATTAATTTTTCCTCACTAACGACCGCCGTAGCGCGCAACGCCGGCCCCGCTACTGCAGCCGTTCTTTAATAACGAATCGGTATACGAGTACTTTCAGCCACAGAGCGACTAAATGACTAGATGTGTTTGATAATTCGAAGAAAATTTGTTGGCGTATGTTAGAAGTTAAGCAAAGCTTTCAGTCCTCAATAAATGTCCACCTGGTGAACTAAACCTTTACTATAAACCGGAAAATATGTGTGCTGAAGCAGCAAAATCTCTCGAACGGTGAATAATTTATATGAAATGATATGTATTATTATTATTTCTGTAATCATTGAAGATAATATTAACACATCCCAGATGAAAAATTGAAAAATGAAAATAATACGGTCGCATCTGGGACATGAACCCAGAATCTCTCGGTCTCTCCAAGACCTGCGCTTTAACCAATTAATCTAATCCCATCTCATTGCTCTCCGTCTTTTTTATCGATATCATTTTTTAATTTTAATATCATCTTCAATTAATTTCCACATTTTTTTTATACAAAAATATATTATAATCATCTAATATCAAGCCTCAATAACTTATTCTAATCAACATTTAACAAAATAAAATAAAAAATTAACACCCTGCAAATTTACATTTTGATTGTTTTATTTTAAAAATTTAATACAACATTAATTAATAAAGTAAGAAAAATGATTTATTCTCCACTTCTCAGGACACAACATAATCAGGAAGGTTTACTTCTAAATGCTTTACTGAAACATGTAGATATATACATATCAAAAACAATGGTGTTAACAAAGTTTTTTTTATTAATTGTATTTATAATAACGCCACAAAATAATTACACATCTCTCGAAGAAAATAAAAGAAAGTAAATGTTTATTTGATTACGTTTGTAATATTTGGTGGACTCAACATGTTCTAGTTAGCAGTATTGATCGTGATAATTGGTACTTAAAAACCCCAGTAAATTACTCTATCAGTTTCGCTGAAAATAGCGCAGTTTGTTTTTTTAGTTCCGGAAAGGTTTAGAAAGTAATTTGAATGAAATCCAATATGTAAAACTGTTGCTATAACGTTTTAAAAATAGTATGAAAAACATTGAACTCGCCATGTTTTATTTAGGTTAGCCCATAGATATAAAACTCTGGTTAGCCACAGATTGCATGTTCAAAATAAGAATGTTTTTTTGGGTAGAATACTTTCAAAATGGAAAACACGAGTGAGTACCTACTTAAGAACTTTATGATTTAGATATGTTTTGAAAAAATAAACGTTTGGAATGAAATAAAATATTCAAATGAATGTTTCTTTGGAGATAGTTACTTTCGCTGTAAAATCAATTATGGCACCCTAATGACAAGCAAGAATTCACAACATCATAACTTTATCAAAAAAAAAAATCCCGAGCAAGGTCTGTTACACATCAGCTAGTTTAAATAGAAATTCGATAAGAAACAATTTTTTTACAATTTTTAAATTGGAATAAAAAATCATGAACTTACTTCTCATAATTGAGACGTTGGCGTTGCATAGAATGGATTTGTCTATTGTAATTACTACTATCTGGCTAATTTGGACTCACCTAAACTCAACAAACAAACATTGTAGTACAATATATTAAATAAATATATGAAATAAATTACAGAGAGATGCTAACACGAAAATTATATCGAGCTGGTCACCAAAGATGACACCAGTCATTTCATTTGTAAATGTTGTGTAATTCCATGGCGATACTGAAAGTATCTTCCTCACAGAAAAAACATTTAATAGCCAAATCTTAAAAATAGTTTTAACACCAACTTATTTTTATAATTATAATGTAATTGGAGTCTAGTATCTCAATAACAAAACTGTTGTACTGTTTTCTTTTTTTTTTTAAATTTCATCTTGAGTACATTGATTACAACGTGCATCCACCTATAATGTTATATGACTACGCTAAATTTGTATGATGATTGATGTTTATTGTATCACATAATATTGTTGAACTAAACACCTGCTGACAAGCTACTTGCAATGGCTTAGCGGGTACATGTTCCTATGTAATTAATATTATACAATAAAAAATGTATATTGTTTTTATAACGTTTCGAAGTAAATTAGTTGAAATTTTCATGTGACATATAATTTTAAAATAAATCAATGTGATATAAACAAAGTGATGTGAACTAAGTTATTGTTTTATTTAAAATCAAATTAGTTCAAGTGGTCGCCCATCTATGCATTTAAGCGTTCTGTGCATTAAACGTAACGCCGTTATAGATTTACTTTGATATCTTTTGAAAGAGACCGTCCGTGGAAAATATGGTGTTTTTTTACGACGAGGATATGAAATATTCTGTGATGTATTTCTAATTTTCCTCTGAGGGAAAATGCTGAAAAAGTGGAGTAAAAACGCCCGAGGTCCACGTTAGTTTTTACCTACAAATTTAATGATAATCTTACGAAAAATATGTTTTCTCTAACATACATTATTAATACGCAGAACTCATACTTTAAGCGAACTTCACATGGCATAAATTAAAAAAATAAATAATTGGAAAGCAAAACAGAAAACATTTCGTTTTTCTTTTAGATATTCAGTTAAAAAAATCACGTTTGATGCAACAGCTAGAAATTTGGCGAAAAAGTGTGGAACAGTCAGTTTAAAAAAAAATATTTTATATAATGTAAAAAAAAATTAATGGAGTTCAAATTAAACACAAAAACAATTAATGAACGCTCGGTTGATATCGGTGGCATTAGAACGAGTGGTATTTCCGATGCTTATGTACAAATGTAAGTCTTGAAACTAGTTTTTTTTTACAGTACACAGGAGTTCCTGAGGGAAATAATATCCCTCAAGGCCTATATCACCTTTGGAGATGCTGGGTGGAGGGTCTTTTAGAGGATTGGAAGGAGTGAACTTGATTCTTGAAGACACCAGTGTTGTAGGATGAAGGAAACACAGGCCGGCAAGTCATTCCACAGCCGAGCTCTTGAACACAAGAACGTGTCGTAGAAGCGACGTTATCATGTAATAAATGTCAACCGTGTGCAAATGTTTGGCGCGCGTTTGGCGTGTTTCTCGACTATGCACCGGTGTCGAAAGAATTAATAAAGGTATTTCCTCAGCGTATCTTCCATTAAAATACAGGTAGAACAAGGACAGCATTCCCACCTAACGTATGTGTTCCAAAGACTGCAATCCGTTTGTTAAGATAGGCGAATCTATCAAACGGGCCACCCGATTCTGGACAGAGTCAAGGGTTTTATTCAGATATTTTGGGGCTCCCGACCAGAGGTGGCTACCAAATTATATAGCGGGGCGCATTTGCGATTTGTACAGGGTCAGCAGTTGTGTACTATTAAAGTATCTGCGGGCTCTGTACAATACGTTCAGCTAACTTTACTCTGGCTTCGATGAAGTCCCCATACCTGAGCTGGTCACTTAAGGTTACACCAAGCATATCAATGGAGGGCCTGTTGGGAAGATTCCATTAAAGGAGACTAGATTGTCTAACTAAACATGGAGCAATTTATCCACAGGTGAAAGCAGAAAATATGAACCGTCACACATTTCTGCCTAGGCGAACTCCTTGCTTTATTTACTTTGACCCGACTTAAGTATTTGATTCACATGATAATACCGTGACCTCGACTTTTTCACCATTCCCTTTCACGTCATGTATTTACCTGATACTTCTTTCTCCATACATCCGCTCTCAGCTTTAAAATTTAATATGTTTGTACTTTACTGCAAAAGCAGTGTCAAATGATTTATTAAATATATATACATATGTAGGTACTATTTGGTATTTTCCTCTAAAGGTTCTGTCCTCAGCATTCTCTGATTAACCTGATTCATTTGTAAATAATATGAAATTCCATTGTAGGAGACAATCTCATTTATGATTGGAACAATAGATAGGATTTTTTCTACCCAGAACAATTGAGGTTACTCCCGCCAATCCTGAAATTATATGTGATAAATGGTAATGGAAGGGGGAGAGAGAGAGACGAAAGGGGGAGGGGAAGACGTACGGAGGAGAGTACCCAAAGAAGAGCTGGATATATCAAAACATTTTTATAAATACAGCGAAAACCTTATTTAAAACATTTCCTTTTGAATGGCGTCGTCTCTCGAGGACAAATAAAATAGTTATAATTAATTTAATTTCTGTGTTATAAAACACTTATGAACGTTAATAAATAACAATTTATTAATAATTCATTACGGTCTGAACCCGTGACCCACGGGAAAACGCCCTTTGGGCTCTGCCACAAAGCTCGTAAGGTGATCGATTTAGTTTTTCACACGTTGTTTTTAAATTGAATTGAGTACCCAAGAAAGGTAGTATTTTCACTGCTTTCTTTCAGGTTTTCCGAAATTACTGAAACTTTTGAGAGCTTTCACTTACTATTGACGATACCAATGCTTTTATCCTAAGACACAAGTTTTCAAGTAGTTTTGTTGCTTTTTTCTTGTTTTTTACGACTTTTTTAAGAAACGTGATAAATTGTGGGGTGGACTTCACTGTCTAGTAATCTACCCTTGCACTTAAAATTGACACCCGGCATTGATAAATCCCAAGCCTTATCCCAGAAAAAAACTCTCTTACAATGGAGTGCTCTGGTGTCATCAAAATTTACAAGTATTGCAGTCTGTATATTTTAAAATTAGGTATAGCAACCATCTTCCCTTGGAAACGTCAATTCCACCTTGAACTATGGAAATTTAAAATATCTATTAATTGTTTTTGTGTTTAATTCGTAGAACTCAATTTTTTTAAAAGATAATGCAACTCAAATTTAATAGTGTTACTATTAAGTTTGTATTCAAACTGTTTGAAAATGGCCTTATTTTTTAACCGTTCCATCACGCCGCCCAGGGGCGTCACCAAGACAAAGAAGATTTTGAGGGCCCTCTGGATCAATCCCACTGGCCATTAGCGTCTTGCAATATATCGTAAGGAATAAATACAGTTAGCTTCTTTTTTTTCCAATTTAACATTAAATTTAGTTTTGATAATTTAACTGTATCTCTTTATATTATCTATAAGTAATGTGTAATGATAGCCTGTCCAAAAAGAGAAAATAAATGTAAAACAAAAAAAATTATAATAATAATAAATTCGTAGAATAGACGTAATATAAGAATAATATAAGAATAGGAAGTAATATTTGTACAGCGCCCCTGAGGTGATTTCTCACAAAAGCGGCGCTATAGAAATGGTAAAGTTATTATTATTATTATTATTATAAAGATACCCTAACACGCAAGGGAAATCCAAAATAAGACGGGCAGAGGGAGAGCTAGATGTTCCACCACTTTAAGTAAAACAGCTACTAAATAAAAAAAAGGTTCGGCCTGTTTATAAAAGCCGAACACTTTGTTAGTTCATTTTGCGTATTTAAGCAAGCAAAACCAAAGCTGGTGCCAAAATGGGTATTACGTGACTTTTGCCGCCAGCTGTCGAAATCGTCTTAGGGGAAGTCTATCAATTCAGATGTCAGTGATCTCTCTTGATATTTTCAACATTTACCTTTTACGGTTTTAGGAGACATGCAAATAATGTACTTCAATTCATGTCGTTCCGTATAATTTTATGTTGTAAAACATTACCCACTGTATTTTTGTTAGTGTTCATGTGTATTATATAGTAATTGGATGTAGTCTGTTGTACACAATAAAAACATATAATAAAACAAAGCTATTATTAGTTTTAAAAAATATCGTATTATTCATTCTCGGGGCCTACAATCCTTTATTACAGTTTTTCCAAGGTTCTCACACACTCTTCGCACAATAGGAATCTGATTTACATATGAAATCACGCTAGCAGCTTCACACTTATTTAAGTAAATTTATAATTTTCAATCGGTAATAGTGTTGAATCGAAGAACGGGCATTAAAAACGTGTTTGTGTGGTGTACGAATAATTATTTGCTTTGGACACGCAATGTTTTATTTATTCCATAGCATCACGAATAGTACAATTATTATATGAACAATTTATGAAGATTGAAGTAAGTTAGTGAATCAAAGTATATGGTTTGAAAATGGTGAAGACTAAAATTTATAAAGTTCTCATTAGATTGGGGTATTTCCAGCTCTCATCACGTATATGATGAAATAATAATAATAATAATAACAATTATATTTAATCATTGAAGAAAATAATATTAACAAACCTAAATGAAAGATGAAACCGGACAAAGGGACAGAAACTAAAAATATTTCAGTCGCACCTGGGACTCGAACCCAGGTCCTCAGCCTATCCGGGGCAACGCTCAACCGACTTAGCTAATGAGACAAGTTCAATTTGTGTCATCTTCATCGATATCATATCTCAATTCAAGATTTTGTGAATATTATTTTCCATTTTTAATCTCATATTATTGGCAGCTATTTTTATGATGTTTTACAAAGTTCTACCCGAACTCAAATGCAAACATAAACAGTGTCTCGGATTTACATCCGACTTTTTATTTATATGAGACATCTATTGACTTCTTTTTTTATAAAAGTCTAAAGAATTCAATTTTTAATTATTAATTATTTTTATTGAGATTTAAAAACTTGATTGTAATATTTAATCATTGAAGAAAATAATATTAAAAAACCTAAATGAAAGATGAAACCTAAAAATATTTCAGTCGCATCTGGGACTCGAACCCAGGTCCTCTGCCTATAATTGAACTTGTCTCATTAGCTAAGTCGGTTGAGCGTTGCCCCGTGAGCCTATGGCATCCCCAATTGGGGAATGTTGTGAAGCTGAAGGTATTGGGGAGGGGAAGGAAAAGGGGTAGAGGAAGATGGGGAAATATCTGGCTATTCAGATCTGGTCGCCAAACACGGCTAAAAGCCATTTCAAGCAACGTTTAAATTCTCAATGGTGCTATTTCACCAGGGCGATACTGAAAGTGTCTTCCACTCTGGAACGTGCGCAAGTATACAGTACATTATTTTTAAATTAATTAATTGTGAAACAGCACAAATTAATTAAATAAAATTTACTTGGGCACGCCAGGATTTGAACCCGCGACCTTCGGATTCATAGTCGAAATGCTTACCCCTTGACTATGGAGGCTGTCAAAATATTTAATTAGTATTTGTTGTTAATATATTTTCTATCTCACATCTCCCTATGTAACGTACCCAGCATTTTATTTGATTTTTAAATTTATTATTGTTGTGATTTTTAAAGGATAGTGGGATTTTGTTGTAGAGTTTAGTACCATAGTATAAGAAGGTTTTTTGTACAAATGTTGTGTTTATGGTTACCTATAGTATGTGTTTTTGACTGTGAGTTCTAATGTTACTAGTGTGTGTGTTTGTTGTTTTTATTTTATTTTTAAAAGTAAAGTAGAATTGTTTTATAGTATAATTGTTTTATTGACATAATGTTAAGGTGTAATACTATTAAATGGTGTCCATAAAATTACGATGTTTGAAGTAAGTTAGTAATTCGAAGTGTATAGTTTGAAAATGGTAACGATAAATTTTAACTTAGATCCATTTAGATTCGTGTGCTTTGAACTCTCGTCAAAGAAATTATCAAATTGTGTCCATCAAATAGTTGATCAGCGCTACTTTGAATTTTTTATCATTTGAACTTGATTTTGAAGTATTAAACGCTGATTCTCGATGGGTTTCAACACATTTTTCATAGATAATAAGGTTATGTTAAAACAGTCAATATGTCTTGTCAACAGGTGCCTGTTTTTTAATATATTCGTATATTTTCTAAACAATTTAATTTTCATATCAATAGTTACACAGTTAATGCTTTACTCTTTATATCATGCATTACTTATGTATATGCATTACTCTGTTATAAATTTCAATCCCAACATTCAGATTTTCACTTCCTTTCTCTCGTATAGCCTTATTGTAAACATGTTCTTAACTTTATTCATCTACACTTTTTTAACGCTATTGGGAATTTTCGAATCTTGTGTATATTTAATTCAAACATTTTTTATGCGTACTAATTTATATATTTCGTACCTATTCATTCATCACTGTTAATGAATCTAGCATTCTAAATATGTTCTAATTTATCTTTACTAACTAACTAACTAACTAACCATCACGCCGTTTCTCCGCAGGGGTAGGCAGAGAGGACGGACCGCCAAACAACTCGATCTTGGCATACACTTATTATCTTACGTTTAATTTAATTTAATTTATATTTACGATGCGGGTTAAATATACGTTGAATTACATTTTTTTACCATGGAATAGCCTTAACAGGTTAAATTTCTGCACACTGGAATAACAGCAGAATATCATGTCTCTGTCTGTAAATACTGGAGACAACGAATTATTTCACAATCAGCTAACAAAGTGATAATTATACTTGAAAGCTGACCATAATTAGACGAAACGAAGAAACGGACCGAGGGCTTAATGTTCAAAAAATTGGGGCTAAGTATTAATAAATAAGAAAATCGTTCTGCCAGTAATTTTAAATTAGACATCGATGAAGGCTGCCACACTCGAATGGTCTCTGATAACCTCCGATTCTCGGCACAGGCGAGCATTTGATCAACATCAAGGATGACGGTCATGCTGTTATGCTCTTTTGCATATTTTATTTCATTTCATTTTGAATTTATAACGTCTAACCGATTCCTGTAAAATACGAGTTCTCGGCCCGTTTCAGCGTTGATCAATTTTTTTCTTCCCCCGACAAACCCCTCGGGAAATATTTTATTATAATAAAATCAGTTTACTTAAATTTTTGATTTTTTAAGGAAAAATGATAAAGCTGTTATTTTCAGCGAACAGCAAGTTTAAAAAAGAAACATTTTCAAATTTAAGGTTCATCGTAACATTTCTAATTTAAAATTTCTCTATGTAAATAAAATATCTCGAAACAAAATATGCTGGACAAGAGCGAATTCCGAACCGAATTAAAATGTACATATTAATTAATTTGGAAATTAAAATTTCCCAAATCCTGAATCTATCAAACGCCATCTAGCGAACCGCTGTTTGAATAGTCCGCGAAATGAATATTTATGACGGTTAGAAAAGAGAAATTCGTTTACACTAAGGTTTTATGGAGATTTTTAATTGCAAATTCTATTAGTTTTCCGGTTAAGCTAAAATATCCAACAATCAATGCAGATTCCTTTTCTCTATGTTGAAGTATTTTATGTGCTTCAATTTAAGACCGGTAGGTTCGATTATCTTAGAAATTATTTTTTATAATGTAAATTGAATTTAAAAATCTTATGATCAAGTTCTGCAAGTATTTTAGTTTTTGTTATTATGACAGCTGTTTCAGCTTTCAAGGCCATTTTCAAACTGTGGTTAATCCACATTGCGACGACTTACTTGTATGATTTGGTTTGCTCCTGCAAAATTTTTCTTTATTTTAAAATGTGTTTAAAATGATTTTTCACCGGAAAAACCGATTTAGTTAGAAAATAATATAAAATCTCTATTCTGTGGGGTACTTGCATTTTAATGTGTTTTCCCCGCATTGAAATGACAATGTTTTCTTAATTAATATATTTAAATGTGTTTTATTGTTTTGGTCATCTGAACATTCTAAGAAGTGGGGAAAAAATACATTTCCTTACTTTATTAATTAATATTATATTAGGATCATTTGATCATTTATTAAATTGAATTTGAAGTAAACTTTACCAATTACCCTTTAAATCGGTAATTTCCCGGTAAACAATCATTTTAAACACCATCCAAATTAGAATTCGGCGGAAATAACATCACATAAGTAAGTCGTCACAATGTGGCCTAACCGCAGTTTGAAAATGGCCTTGCGCGCCGAAACAGCTGTCACAATAATAAAACCTAAAATATTTGCAGAACTTAATAATAACATTATTAAAATTGGTTTACATTAACTTTCTAAAAATAATAAATTAAATGGAGTTCTTCGAATTACACACAAAACAATTAATGCCTTCAGAGATCACAAATATATTTATTATAATAATAATAATAATAATAAATGGATTATTTCTATAGCGCCGTTTTCGTGAGAAAATCACCTCAAGGGCGCTTTTATTGTACATTGATATCATGATTTTTTTACAATAACAGGAAGGATGACTTCCATCACAGCCAGCAGACCGCCGGCTACTACTGACGACCGTAAATCATGGCAGGGGGAGCAAAATCCCGTATCCCTTTCGTTCACTGCCACATCACCTTATCACTCGACAAGTTATTAACCAACCTAGACATATTCATATATTTTTTTTTTTAATTATCGGACAATACCCTTTTTCGATTTAATTCGATAAATACTTAGGTAACTAACCAACTAACCATCACGCCGTTTCCCCGCAGGGGAAGGCAGAGAGGACGGACCGCCAAACAACTCGATCTTGGCGTACACTCCTTGCTTCATTCACATTCATACATCGTCTCATACATTCTCTTCTATTATTCCGACTTCTGACATGGCCCGACTCAAGTATTTGATTCACTTGATCATGCCATGTCTTCTACTTAGGTATATATATATATTTTATTCATAAATGTATTGCTGAAGAATGTCGAAAAAATTAACTCTGTTTTTAGTTTATTTACAGAGATATTGAAATAATCAAAGAAATGTCAAATCAGTTCACAGCACCGGCAAGGAAGAGTCAGGATTTGTCGTTCAAAAAGCTGGGTAAACGAACTATGAGGCCAATCGAGAAAGGATTCAACCTCCGCTTTTGCTCTAAATATTTTCTTGAGGCACCCTTAAGAGCGTTTAAAGTGTTTTCGTGGAAACCGCGCTATAAAAGTAGTGCAATTATTATTATTAAAAGTATTATTTTTATATCTTTACAAACTACTCATGTACAATGCTCGTTTACACGCCTTTTTTATAGTGGTACTTTGAAGACTAGAGTTTTGATCTACGTGCATTAAGAAAATCGTATAGACACTGATGATAGATTTATATCTTTAGTAATTTCTTCAAAAGATTGGTATTCTCTTCATGGGGTCATTATTAATACATTATTAATAAAAAAAAACACTTTGTATTTACCACTTTATTAATATACACAGATATCAACATGTTTCGAAAGCGATGCTTTCTTCATCATGAATATATAGAATAGATAAGTATATTATACATAATCTGTGTATATTAATATATTGGTGAATACAAAATATTTTTTTATTATTTTAAATCTTTAGTGTGCA
This sequence comes from Halesus radiatus, assembly GCA_022606495.2. Taxonomy (NCBI): domain Eukaryota; kingdom Metazoa; phylum Arthropoda; class Insecta; order Trichoptera; family Limnephilidae; genus Halesus; species Halesus radiatus. Next base: position 118,250 of record JAHDVE020009261.1, read on the forward strand.
TATGCAGGTATTAAGAGTGCACCGGAAGCAAATAAAAACAAAGGCACTTTACATACATAGCATCCAAATAATACAATAGATTACCAGCGAACAACTAGGAAAATTCTAGAAGCACTGAATAAATTTAAAGATTAAATGAAACATTGGAGTATTAAAATCGGTCGTCCAACTACTGTAAAACACATTTTTAGAGATGCCTATCCAATTTAGAATACTTGTCTATATAATACGGCATAAGTAGTACAAATTTTATTATTATATATTTGTTTTTCCCTGGAATATAAAAATTCCAAAATATAACACGTACTCGTATACAAACTAACCTCTGTACACCTAAATAATATCTTAAAATTAACTTCCTTATCTTTTAAAAACTCATTTCATTTAATTATTTATTATATAATTTACGTACATCCTACGCCTGTCTCTACACTCGCAGTGAGACGAACATCAAAAAAACTTTTATAATTATGTTCGATCAAGATTAAAAAAAAAATGCAAACAAGCAATTCCCCGTGTAACTTCAGCTTTCTAAAATATGAAATTATGTCATGTCCGATACCATTTCATCAATGGCTATTTTACACCCTAGATATACCTCAATAATAAAATACTTAAAACGGTTCATAAGTATCAAAAAAAACACTCAGTGTGGAGAAAAATGGCATGATTTCATCAAAATACGTTATTATTTGTTTTCAGGAAATCAAATCAAAAATTTAAATTGCGATTATACGTCCTCCATTGTAAATTATCAATTTATTTGTTTCCTTTATATCTATGTGTATGTTTACATTATGTTTTATCATTCGTGGAATCTTCCCTATATTATTTAATGTGCGTACATACTCTTGTAAAATGTTTCATTCATTTTCAAAAACCAAATTCCTCTGACCGAAAAAAGCAAAAATCACCAGCCATAAGTCAGTTCCCGGGAAGGCATTGATCATGTTTTAATCTAAAACATTCGTTCGTCAAAAAAACCGAGATTCACGAAAAACCATCCCTTATTCCGGGGAAATTTGATTGTGGACCATTTGAATTGTTATGGGGGTGATTTTTTGCCGCCGGCTATATAAAGAATCGGGGTCATTTCTTTGAGACGTTTATTTATTGCAGTAGTATAATAATAATTTTGTAATACATGAGCGTCGTAAAGCGATGTGTTATTAGTTTTATGTGGAATATTTATTTTGCTTGTTTTAAAAAACACGACTGTTTAATATTACCGTACCTAGAAATATTGACATTGGGATATATAACAATAACCGAAATATTTCAGATTTTTTTTGTTTTTGTTTTACAATGTACTCTACGACAGTTGTGAATTCATTTTTACAAATCACCACAAAAATAAAATTTCATTTTCTCAATATTCTATGACAAAGCTGGTGATTTTCACATGGATTAATTTATCAACCAATCGAGGACCTATGGTAAAATCATTGCCGATAAGTAACAAGTTCCAAATCTGGCACTAAGAAGTGAAACTTTTTGAATGTGATGAAATTTGTTTATAAATAAAAAAAAAAACAGTTTGGTAGGAAGCGATTAGGTCATTAATTAGGCGAAATATCTCGTTGTAATAATTATTTTAAAAGTATTGCCATCATCCTCTTTATGTGTTTGCTCCTGCATGATTTCAAATCAATATGATTTCGTCAAGTGGTGTATCATTTTAATCAGAATCTAGTAAGAATGCTTAGCTTTTTATATCCTGACGGAAATAAGGTTTTCCAAAACCATTCGACATTTAACATGTGTACTAAAAAAAAGTGTAATTGTTAACAATCTTTTTACACGCTATTTCTTGTTTATGTAAATAGCAAGCTTTTAACCATAAGTAATAAAATACCTGTACTAAACCCTGATTCATTATATAGAATTACAAATTATTAAAGGTAAGATCAATACTCTCCCTTGTATTCATAGATGTCTCTTTACGCTTATTATTTTACTACCCGCGTGTGTGTGAGGAGGAGGGTGGATACGGAATGGGTTTGCGTCTCCTCTAATAAAATAAAGCGGATTTACCAATTATCATCGAAATGGGGCCCTCTTCCGGATCCCAATGTAAACATTTGAACAAGGCAGGTATTCGTTTCGACGGAACATCGTTTCGTTACTTATTTGAACGTATTCCCAATTCACCTCCCCCCCCCCGGCTCCCACTACCCCCGCACACCCTTAGCCGGTCCCGCGTTAAGGTATTTAATATGCACAAAGGAAGGTTAAAATTCTTTTCAGTTTCAGTGCCGATAAAGTGACATTCATTGAAATATAATATTACAGTTTCATATAATACATGATAAAATATGAATACAATATGCTGCATACATCAGTTACCTACCCCGCTAGGTGACACCTGTTCTAATGTAGGTGAAAGGGTGTACAATCAAATGCTTCAGTATGATCTAATGACAGATCAGATATTGTTCAATTAAAATATTTTAAACGTATTATATTAAAATACTATCGTTAAACATTAATTGAAAGCGAATTTCGATTACATTATTATAAAAGAGGTGACTTTAAGGGTCGATCTTTGAAATTTAGGTTGTTATAATAGATCTAGTTTTATTTAATATTTTCCAAAACAATGTTAATCACCTGGATGTACGGTATACTGCAAATTATACCTGATTTTTTATTATGTGAACACCGCAAAGATTCGTAGCTGTCTGGAGTCAGTGCGATTATGTCTTCCCCAAACTGAGTATGTTGTGAGGCTGAAGGAAGTGAGAAGGAGGAATGAGACAGTAAAGCGGAAGATTGCAAAGTAACTGGCTAGGTATTCAGATCTGGTCGTCAAACACTGATATAGTTAGCTATTTCAAATAATTTTTCGATTCTCAATGATGGTTTTTCACTAGAGCTATTTACACTGAGGGCGTCTTCTAATATTCCATATCAGCTGCATGTAAATTATATGAAAAAATGCAAATTTAACACGGTCCTAAATTATAGCAAATTCCAACAATTCATATCTTTCAGAATATAAATAAAATAATTCATGGTCATCTCGATACTACAAATTGTCTTTGCAGTATTGAAATAAATGTTGATAATTCCTATTTTTCAAGACGCCACAGCACACTGAATACCTTCAGAAATAAAATTACCTACCTTTAACCCTCTGTCTCATCGACTATATATATAATAATAAGATAGACGGCCTCTCTGGTCGAGGAGTAAGGCTCTCGACTACGATTCCGAAGGTCGCGGGTTCAAATCCCGGCATGCGCAAGTAAATTTTATTTAATTAATTTGTGTTGTTTCACAATTAATTCATTTAAAAAATTATATAGTACATTTGCGCACGTTCCTGAGTGGAAGATACTCTCAGTTTCGCCCTGGTGAAAGACCACCATTCAGAATTGAAACGTTGCTTGAAATGGCTTTAATAATAATAATAATAATAATAATAATACTTGGATGATTTGTATAGCGCCGTTTTTGTGAAAAATCACCTCAAGGTTTAAGCCAACCATGTTTGGTGACCAAATCTAAATAGCCAGGTATTTTTCCCACCTTCCTCTCCCCCTTCTCCTTCCCTTCCCCAATACCTTCAGCCTCACAACATTCCTCAATTGGGTATCCCATAGTCTCACTGGCTCCAGACGGTTGGGAGCAGTGCGGAATACCGCTCTTGTGCGGAATACTTGTGTGAATACACATAAAAAAAAGAATGTGCTAATGTAGATATTTTTTTCGATAATTTGTAGTCTCAGAAAAAAAATGTCTTGATATTACTTAAAAATATGTAACAATGCTTGGAGTAATTATAATGTAATGTATCACTTGTGTCTCTCTTTGTGTGTCTTGCATTTATTTGTATTATGTATTATTGAATTAGTTTTTATAATTTAATGTGTCCTTGGTCTGAATATTTGTTTAATGTAATTTATGTTTAATTCCGAGTTTTTATAACTGCATTGTTCCCACATAAGTGAGAATATCTGTAAAAACCTAGTATAATAATAATAAATAAAATAAATGGATTATTTCCAGAGCACCGTTTTGGTGAGAAAATCTCCTCAAGGGCGCTGTACAACATAATTTATCTAACCTATACCTTATCACTTAGACTAATATCTAATAATTTACATCTTAGATTTATAACTAGAATCTACCTAATTCCGACTTTTAATTAGTGACTTACTTCAAAGACGTATACAGAGTCTGTCGCAAAAGTATCGAGAATTTTTTTTTTCAGACAATTTATTGCCAATAAACGTACAGACTTATATTCTTAAAAATACGCCCCTTCGGCGTCAATACATTTTTAGTAGCGTTTCTTCCACTCTTGGAAGGCACCCTGGAAGGTAGAAGACGGAACCCTCTTAAGGCACCTCGTCGAAGCGGTTTTCACCCCATCCAACGTTTCCAAATGGCGTCCCTTTAGGCTTCGCTTGATGCGGTGGAACAAAAAGAAGTCCGGTGGTGGTAAGTCGGGACTGTACGGCGGTTGCGGCAGTGTCGCCACGCCTTGCTTATCGAGGATCTCCTGAACGACGAAAGCTGAGTGTGAGGGGGCATTATCGTGATGCAAAATCCAGGTGTTGGCGATCTCCTTTCGAACGCGGCGAATCCTTTCGCGCAACCATTTAAGGACGGACACTCAGACTGTAACACTTCCCTCACTTTCGTGATGTTGTCATCAGTTTTGGAAGTTTACGGTCGTCCAACGCGCACATCGTCTTCAATTGATTCCCGGCCGAATTGTTTGTGCCACTCGTAAACTCTTGCCGAATCATGGCCAGGGTCTCGATTCCGTTTTTTTTCAGTCGATCGAAGAATTTGATGGCTGCCCGCTGTTCCAGCAAACGTTGCATCTTGATTTCCGACGCGACGAAAAAACACACTTTGCGCGGATCACTGTGCTAGCTATACCGTTGCTCGAAGAGAACTGAACAGCAGGGCGTTTGGTAGCTGCGACTCCCCTCCTACATCCCACCACTCGGCGCATCCCGCTACCTCTTCTAGCACAGTCAGGAATTATTTTCTTGATATTTTTGCGACAGACCCTGTATAGCTAGCGACATATATAAGTGACGTATATGGCGACGATAACAACTAAGACCTGTAACCAGTGACTTAAAACTGGTGACAAACATGTTTATGAACTGGTGAGTCTTTTAAACAAAATTGTTTAACGGTTAACATCTATGGTTTAGGAATAAAAACTAACATATTTACATTTGGAAATAAATTATGTTATGATTGTTGGCCTTGTTTTCTGTGATAATTTACACAATAAAATATAAATAAACAACGTAATGGTACGATGAAGACATATTTTCATATCGCGTTTAGTCCTTCAAGTAAATTTAGAGGGGTGAACTAGCTTTAAAATGAATACATGTGAATCGAACTTGTATGGTGGATTTTCAAAATATCTACCACAGAACCCGAATACAAAAATTATGATGTATTTTTAAGGTTTCACTATTAATTCTAACATTTTAAAAATATTTCTGAGTTAGCATCCCTGCTTTCGATATTCACAATCGTAATTAGCGACGAAGGATTAAGAGGTAAGCAAATACCTTCCCTTTGTACGACAATGAGCGCGGGGGTTGGTTGTTTCCGAAGGGTGGAAATGGATTCTTCCCGTGTCTGTATATCTTTTGTCTCTTATGCAAATATGCTTCCAGCATTATTTGGGTAAATGTATGCTTGGAATTAAAGCCGGCGAACATACGCTGATTGTTTCGACTCTACCCAGTCTAGCCTTGTCCACTGCGTAGATAATTGGAAACTGGTAATTGGAATAAACTAATAAAACAATTCAATTCATAAAAACAAATCCAGTTAACTTTTTGCTTTATGGATAAATTTAGGAAACTAAAACTGCGGGGCGAAAATACAAAATTAAATATTTTATGCCTATAAGCACATAAAATAATAATTTATCTGTCGCTAGCGAAATCCACTATCCGATACGGAATAACTTCTCGGGGAAACTCGTGCAAGACAAATATAGGTTACATTCATACAATCCAAAACTCTATGACGAAATTGTTGGTAAACAAAAGTATTTATTCACAAAGAAGAGATATGAAATTATTATAAACGTCTGTTAATATGTTACCTATTCGGGGGATATTATGATTTAGAATTGTATACCAAAACCTAATATCCAATTCTAAATATAAAGAAAAAACAAGATTTAGTCAAAATCATGGAATGGTCATTCCCAAAATTGCAAATTAACATGATGCCACAATGCATATAAAAATCGAATCTAAATACACAACTAAATTCAAAAGAATCCTGAAAAAGTTTTGAATGGATCTAGATTGATATTATCTATGTGCATGCTGAATATGTACTAGTATCCATTTAATCTCATTAGTTCAGGAACAACATTATTATGTGAGTTTAATTTTTGTATTGAGAGAAACGGCTACGCTGCCTGTTTCATACATAACTTAATTTTGGTTTTGAGGCCAAAACACCTATCCAAAGTGAATGATATATTTTTTTAAAGAAAGGTTTAGTAAATGTCTAGTACGTATGAGAAGTATTTTATTATTTTTTTTTTTAAATTATGAAGTACAGGCCATGAAAAAAAATCATAATATTAGAGGCAACTTCGAAAATTATTTGCAGGTTAATTGAATTAAAGAATATACATATATCGTATTTGCTACGTAAATATAAAAATATAAAAAAATAACAAAACATTAAAAAAAAAATCCCTTTTCGGGTCGGTATTTTAAATTATGTACGGAAAATTTGTGTTCCAACGTAAAATGGTCGCTTTTAATTTGATTTGAACTCCACCATAATTCTTATTTTAGTACTAAATATAGAAAATATTTTATATTTCATTATATTTTCAAAGCAGACGGGGTAAAACTTTTTTTTTGTATCACCGTTAACCCCCAAATAATTGTTAAAGATGCCGCTAAAATCACGAAAAAACAAATCCTTTATTGGCCTATATTTTATAATAAAACAAAAGTAAATATTTACTATACCTTTTGAAGAAAAAAAAAGAACATTAGGTTTAAGTGAGTATTTTGGCCTCAAATCCAAAATTAAGTTTTGAATGAAACAGGCCGCGCAACCGTTACTTTTAACCTTTGTTTTTTAAAATTCGGGTTGTTAATATTTTGTTTATGTGATATTTTTATACTTATTATTGCATTATCATATAATCTACATATACTCCACTGATCGTATTTAAAGGTGATATGTTTTTCTTGCACCTGTGTTATATAACATGCCTGTTGTATGCTGATGATGCGGTGCTGATTGCTAATAGTATGGAAGATCTACGGTCCCTCGTATCTAGGATGAATGAAGTATTTATGAAGAATGAGCTAATGATGAATGTAAGTAAGTCTAAAGTCATGGTGTTTGAAAGAGAGAGTACGAAAACAGTGTGAAATATAGTTGTGAATGATAAATACTTGGAGCAGGTAGACGAGTTTGTGTATTTAGGAAGTATGTTTACGAGAGATGGAAAGACTGATAGGGATATTGAAAGAAGGGTGACTGCAGGAAACTCCATTAAGGGAGGACTGAACGAGGTTGGCGCAAACAAAAAGTTGTCCAAAGAAACGAAACTAGCAGTCGACAATGGACTGCTGATACCAACTCTGATGTATGGCAGTGAGGCATGGAACTGGCAGAGGAAGGATGAAAGTAGACTGAATGCCGTAGAAATGAGATCTCTGAGACGAATATGTGGTAAAACCATGTATGATCGTGTGAAAAATGTTGAGATTCGTAAAGAATGCAAGGCTGATGTAAGCGTAGTGAGCAAGATTAAGAATGGGACGCTTAGATGGTTTGGGCACGTAGAGCGAATGAATGAAGAAAGGAGTGTAAGGAGAATATATGACGCGAATGTGAATTGAAGAATAAGCCGGGGACGTCTGAGGAAGACATAGCACGATCAGGTGAAGCAATTACTTGATTCGATACGCTTAGATGGTTTGGGCATGTAGAGCGAATGAACGAAGAAAAGAGCGTAAGAAGAATATATGACGCGAATGTGAATGGAAGAAGAAGCCGGGGACGTCCAAGGAAGACGTGGCACGATCAAGTGAATCAAATACTTGAGTCGGGCCATGTCAGAAGTCGGAATAACAGAAGAGAATGTATGAGACGTTGTATGAAATTGAATGAAGCAAGAAGTGTATGCCAAGATCGAGTTGTTTGGTGGTCCGTCCTCTCTGCCTACCCCTTCGGGGAAACGGCGTGATGGTTAGTTAGTTAGTTAGTGATAAAATTGTTAAATTATCCTGCTGGCAGTTAAGCGGGTTTCTACAATAATGAAGATTTATTTTTATAAGTCATTTCAGTCAATTCAACACACCGATACATCAAATTACTGATTTGTTAAATTATTTATTTACTTATGATTGGTTTCTAAAATATGATTTGCAAATTCAGAGTTATTAATATTTAATTTTACTCCTTAGGTGTTCCATAACTCTAATAATGAAATTTCTATGTAAAAATAGTTACAATCGTAAAACAAAAATACTTGACATTATTATATTTAGTATTCTATATACTCCTGATGAAGACAGCATCGCTTCCGAATCATGTAGATATTTGTATATTAATAAAGCGGTGAATACAAAATATATTAATCAAATGAAACTTTAATGGATAACCACAAAGTGATAGCTTCATAAAATAGTACAAAGTACATTGTTTAATTAATTTATTAATACTTTTTTATTCAAGGTTATTTTTTGTTTCAATCCATTTAAGCGTGTTTTATGTGTGGCTGCCTCTTATAGTAAATAATCAGTTTTAACTCAAAGTAAACGCAGCTGACAATAGACAATTCCCTTTAACTGCAAGTCGTGGTTCTCGTACGTTTCTACGGTTTCAAATTTCAATTCAGAAATAACGTCAGTAAAGTAACTCTGCCTTCTCTCTTCCTAGAATTAATATTGATCAGTAATATACTTTAAAGGCACGATAATAAATCCTCGTTAGAGCACATTCTGTATTTATATCAAATCATATTCTGTATAATAAAATATATAAAGTATAAAATAAAGATTTTTTATCTAGCGAGTTTCAAAAACCTATCTTCACCAATATTTTCGGTCTATTCAATTTTTCCACATAAGGCTATACAACTTTGCACTAGATAGCGAACTTCAGAGCAGACAATATTCTTGTTTGTGGTTAAGATTCAGCAGTTAAATTTCCGTCTATATTAAAGCCTTTTGTATTACAGAAGCTTAGACAGTTGTATGTCGTCAATTCAATAATATACTTAATTCCCAACATACATCAAATCGACTTGAACAAACAGAACAAAAATTATTTTCAGAACCATTGAAACGTGTGCCAACAATTCTGATTATTGAACTAATTGAATGAAAGTGGTTTCACTCTCTACTGACAATCATTTCTGCCAAATTGCTTAGCCTTACAGGAATTGTTAATCCCTTGTCATTATAAAGTTAAACGGATGCAAATGGAAGAGCAAAGAATGGAGTCAAGAAGAGTGGAACCAGCTTGAGGTGACATTCATCCACCAGTGGATGGACATTGTGTAATAATGGTGATGAGAGAGACTGCATCGTGTAATAGTTGTTGTATTTCACTTCGAGTAAAGGGGTTACGGGTTCAAGCAAAAAATACACTGGCTCACGTATTTTTAAACTTTATAATTGGACCTTTAAAAACAGCTGTTTCTTTTGTGATATCTACCGCGAAAATGTTCCGATTGCGCAGACAAAGGGACTACACTGAAAGTAGTGGGTGGGGTAAAAGGTGGAGAAGAGGAAGGTTTCAAAGCACCGGGCACTTCAGATCTAGTAACTAAATATGTCTTAAACTATGTCGTGCAACGATTTGATTCCGAATGGTGATGGTTTCACCACGGCAATGTTACATCAATTTGATTTTCTTTTATGTAAATAATATGTGTATTAAAACAAATATAAAGATTTTAGTCAAATAGAGTGATATGTAAAAAAATACTTTTACCTAATTAAGAAATCCTAATTTTATTCAGGAAAGCTGAGAACATCCAAATAATTACTAATTATAGATGTAAATAATTATCATAGATAACTAACTAAGTAACTAATTAACCATCACGCCGTTTCGACACAGGGGTGGGAAGAAAGGAATGACAGCCAAACAACCCGATCTTGGCATACACTTCTTGCTTCATTCACATTCATACTTCGTCTCATACATTCTCTTCTGTTATTCCGACTTCTGACATGGCCCGACTCAAGTATTTGATTCACTTGATCGTGCCATGTCTTCCTCAGGGGTCCCCGGCTTTTTCTTCCATTCACATTAGCGTCATACATTCTTCTTACACTCCTTTCTTTCGTTCATTCGCTTTACCTGCCCGAACCATCTAAGCGTACCTTTCTTAATCTTACTCATTACGCTTACATTCTTAGATAAAGAAATCTTCAATCACTCTTCTATGAATAATTTACTGTTACAATTCAAGAAAACCGATGCACTACAATCACCACCCCAGCCAAACGGGGGTAAACCTACAAAAGAGAAAACACGGAAGATATCCACAGAATCTGTTTGTTACTCTTCCAGCTCGTCCGATTGTATCCGGCTTAATTCTTCCCTTAAATACTTGCCATCCACCGACTGCCGACTGTACCGTCTCTCCCGACTCTGCCAGGGTAGCATACCCTAGAAGGAGGTTCTACCCGCGGCCGCTCTGTATGCAGTGAGCGTCGTGCCGCGGAGTTGAGCATCGATCGAAAGAAGGGTTGGACAATTAACTGTAATTTTATTCGCGTTGACAAAAGACTGTTGTGGAGTCATTTAGACTATGCGCGAATTTGTTGATGGAGAAAAAGAAAAACTATGTTCTCAGTGTCATTCTTTTGATAAACGTATGAGTATATCGACTGCAGGTTCTTAACTGTGATGCAATTAAAAATACACCTACCAAAATATCCGAAAAACGAATTAGCGATTTCTCACGCTGAGGTTCAAATATAAAATTTCTTTTATCATGATAAATAGCTCGTATAAAGGTACTTATTACATTCCAGATGTCATCAGAATACCTGCTAATACGATCGACGCGTTGTTAACTTACTAAGTAAAATAAATGTTTAGAACATACTGCATTTTATCACGTTCTTTTTAAACATTGAAATTATAAATATCACATATTGGGTTTTAAAGTATTTTAGACTATTCATTTTGATATGTTATGTACTACTATCGATATTTTTCTGCTATTTGCACCAAAATAATAATATAAAAATTGTGAACGAGTTTTATATGTATATATGTATATATCGGAAATTCGGTTAAATTTTAACATTATCCTTGAACACTTGCTTTTTGTTGACAAAGAAGTAAATTTATTTAATATTCTGAATACGAATTAAGTATTAATTAATAAAAGTATAAGGATTTTTTTCATCCCCATCCCTTACTCATTCCGTGATCTATTTCTCCAGTCTAACGGAACCGGAACCATCTATTTGTTCAGCGGGTAGGAGTGAAGCCTTAGCGGAGACGGAAGTTCGAACCGAGCGCCATTGTTTGTCTTTTATTGTATTTTAATAACGCGCGAATAAAATCGGATTTGGATTGTCTGTCTATAAATCCGCCATAGAATTTCACGAATTTATTCAAATTTAAGAGGTTCTCTATTTCGAAAGTGCCTACGTTTATTTCACGAACTTTTGGTTTGATATTCGTATCGCGAAACTATTATTTCATTGCACTGCAAATTTTTGATATTCGAACTAGTGTTCGGTTCGTTGATTCAAAATAAATTGCTTAGGGATATAATATTTTCTTAAGGCAACTAATTTTTTGTGGACCGACCGGTTTCACGATTCTACGATCGCCTTCAGACTGGAGGAGCCTATGTTGAACCTTTAAACCTATAACTTTATAAACCATATAATTGAATTAAAATATTTTTGTTTTAATACCACTTTATTGAACACATAAACCAACCGTTTTCAGTTCGTTCTTCAACCTGCTTTAGGATTGTTTAAATACATAAAAAATAAAAAAATAAATAAAAATGATTACAACAAGTTAGGAAACATAGAATAGCTGGAGGGTAGATCAACTATGGTGGGGTATAGGTAAGAGAGAGGGGGTAGGATTGGGTATAGGAGAGCAGAAGGGGAACAAGTTTAAAATTAGGCTACTACATAAATCTAATTGGTTATTTTGTAAATTGATTGTATTTATCATTATAGACTTATTTATTTCACGAGCTTTTAAATGATTTAGGTGTAGACCTATCACATTTCTCTGGAGTACATCTATACCAGAAGATTTCTGGAAGGAGTAATCTGTGTCGTTAGATGCAATGCATATTCAGAATATTCATTTTTTATTCAAATTAAATTATGTCTAACCAAAAAGAGATTGCTCAGTATCAACGTTTAATTAAAATATGTTTTTCAGAAAATTAGTCAAATAACATAAGAAGATTTTGTTTTGGAGACGAAATAATGAAGAAATAACGTTTTTTTTGATAAAGATATAATGACATCGAAAGACGTGTAATTATTTCGTGGCGTCATTATCAATATAATTAATAAGAGGTGATTTGTTAACACCACTGTTTTTAATATCTAAATATCAACATGTTTCAGTAGCAAAGCTTCTCTCATCATTTGAGTATATTATTTATCCCGATTAGGGAAGCGTTGCTTCTGAAACATTTAGATATTTATATATTAAAAACAATGGTGTAAACAAAGTTCTTCCTATTAATTATAAAAATAATTTCGCTTTATTCAAAATTTGCAAACTTTTAGCCATATGATGTAGCGGAGAGCCTGGACGTTCATCTGACATTTGGATGGGTCGAATTTGAATTGCATATCGGATACCGAATCTCTCTCACTTAACTTAACAATAAATGCTTTGTGAAAAGGCGTATGTAAATAACAGAATTGTTAATACGTTTTAAGTTTTTTTTTTAAATATACGGGTTTTATCGTCCACCTGCCAAATAGATACTGTAAATAACATCATTGTAAGAACAGTTTCCCGATTATTTTTAATTTTCTATCTTCATTCAGTCTTAAGCGATGATAGTTTGAAATAGATATGAGAATGTTTTTTGAGATGAAATATAAAACTATATTTTTCTGTAAAAATAGTACGATCAGAAGGAAAATCTATCACACCCCCTGAACCCACTGATAAGTATTCAAATTAACCATCTTTATTTTTATCCAGTAAGTAAAATACAGTACTTTATAACTTGTAAAACCTTCCTCGGAAACTGATAGCATCAACAGAATAAAACAAATATTGGAAAATTTCACTTCCAAGTATTCCAGTGGAAGACTGGAGAGCATAAAAGCTCCTCCGCTATTCGTATTAGTAATCAAAATGCGGATTCATTCAATCGCGAGGCTGAGTTATATCCGCTTTGAATACCTTACTTCCACATCCGCATCCGGCCAATCCCAAAGGATAACCTGAAATAAGATTAGCCCCTTTGGATTAACAGCCCCGTTTTCCGGTATGCAAATTCATAGAACCTTCAGAGGAAAGCTAAATTACCAATATTAACGTTACATATCATTTAAAAACTTTGCGTTGGCGAAAAATGCCATTCAAGCAGAGACAATCTCCAAGTGTTAAAGATATTACGTGCAAATAGATATAATAATAGTACATGCATTCATTTATTTACAGCTATAACAAATGGTACAAGAATCCACATAAGAAAAAATGATAATATTAAGTCATAACCTACGTATTTATTAGAGATTTTTTATACCGACGAAACATTTTCTCGATGATTGTGTCAGTGTGTGCAGTAGTAACGTACATCACATGGTCTTCTTTTTCTTACAATGAATTATAACCAATTATCTAGTTGTAGCACTTTTTTTAGATTAAAACTTTTTTAACATTTGTTTGGTACCAGACCGGTTTCACCCTGATACAGGCATCTTCAGATTAGTTCAAACCATTCTGAAAATTAATCATTGTAGAAAATAATATTTACATAACCTAAATGAAACATGAAAACGGAAAAAAACGACAGAAAATAAAAAGATTTCACTCGCATCGGGGACTCGAACCCAGGACCTCTGAAATTACCTCCATTATGAAATTATGCTTTTTTTTTGATTTCCTAGTTTCTTATTGGTCATGAAGTGACGAAACATTTAAAGTTACTGTCTCTAAATTTACATGTTCTTTATACAAATAGAACGGCGTCTTTGCGCCTCACACTTTTCACCGCATGATGGTAGTTTTAAATGTTACCTGACCGTTATTGTCAATTGCGTCTTGTGATCTCTGTAGGGAAAAATCTGTTTGTAAAAACCCTACTAAATTGCATGTTTGCGTCAAATTACGCATAGAAAAGAAACACTTGTTTTGTCCCAAATAAATAAGTGGAACAATATTTCACTTCTTTAATTAAGATAAAAATATTAAAAAAAATTAATTATCATTCAAGATAATATTAACTACTCTCAAAATGAAACTTAAAAGACACAATATTAATATTAATCCTGCACGTATTTATTAGAGATTTTTAATACCGATGAAACATTTTACCGATGAGGGTGTCAGTGTGTGCAGTAGTAACGTACATCACATAGTCTTCTGTTTTTATTGCAATGAATGACGACCAAGCATAATTTGTTTATTGGAAGTCTATAGAAATTTATTACACCTGCATTTAGTTGATATGTAATCAAAACGTGTGGTATTCGAGATATGAGTAAAAAAAATTGTTTACTCATTAATTTAAACCCCATTACAAACAAACGTTTCTGATGACATGGAAACATTACTTTAATCGTAATTTAATAATCAAACAAACGTTTTGTATTACCTACCCAAGGGGTACAGATTCCAGTAATTTTGTAAGAATTTTCAAGATATTCCCATGACTTCAAAATACCCAAGAAAACTCGATTTACCGAGGCGTTTCAGAGACGGCGCTTAAACCGTGTCCCAATATTTGAGCCAATTATCCAGTTGATTTCACACTTATTTCGGATTCTATCTTCGTTTATCTTTCGCTGTTACTACCCTTCTATAATATGAATAACCTGATATACCTCCCACCCTTAACCTAGTATTAGGTATTCACAAGACCTGATCATGTCAAAACCTCCCTTTTTTGGAATGGGGCCGAATAGAGGTGGAAGATTTTAAGGATATTATAAGATAGGTGTGATTTAAACGGGTATTGAAAGTCAATTTATTATTATTTATCGTATCATCACTGTGATAGAAATGAAAATGAGATGATGAAGGTAAACGGTAAGCGATTGGATAAAAACACTAAATTATTCTAGATAAACGGGATTATTAATAATATAAAGCCACTATGTAATTAAAGGAAATAGACGATTTCATTTTGGATTTGAAATTATAACGATTTTACAAACAAATTGCGTTATTGTCTTATTTTCGTAAAGTTAATTTAATATTTCAAAGCTTCAAAGCTCATTAAATCACCCAAAAGCTGTTTATAAAGCAACACATCGTTATTTGAGAAATCGTCGATATCAGTCAAATACATTTTTGAAGACACGATTCAAATATATATTTTTATTATCTAGTTGTAGCACATTTTTTGGAATAAAAAACATAACCTTGTTTACATTTGTTTGGTACCAGACCGGTTTTACCATGCTACAAGTATCTTCATATTAGTTCAAACTATTCTGAAATTACCCATAGAAAGGTAACACTGGTTTTGTCCCAAATAAATAAGTGGAACAATATTTCACCTCTACTAAAATGAATCTGAAAAGACACGATATTCATATTTATCCTGGACTTGTTAAAAAAGTCAACAGATGTCCCATATAAATAAAAATCGGGTAGGTATATCCGAGACATTATCCAAAGATTATAAATTAATTCAGGTAGGAACTTGTAGTTATGATAAAAAGGTAGCAGAAGAAAATATATGAGAATTAACTAAAGATGTTATTGACAGCTCTTAGAAATCGAAGGATACCGATAAAAATGATGAAACGTAATGGGGTAGCAGTAGCTCAGTGGATTGGAGCGCCGGTCGCGGATAAAACATGAGGTCCAGGGTTCGAGTTCCAGCTGCTACCTTAATCATTTTATTTTCTGTGTTTTTTCGGTTTCGTGTTTCATTTTGCGAGTTCCCAATATTAACTTCAATATATATATATTCTTTTTACACTCCTTTCTTCGTTCACTCACTCTACATACCCAATCATCTAAGTGTTCCTTTCTTAATCTAACTCATTACGCTTATATCAGACTTGCGATCATACATGGTTTTACCACACATTCGCCTCAGTGATCTCGTTTTTTCAGCATTCGGTTTACTTTCATCTTTCCTCTGCCAGTTCCATGCATCACATCAGGGTTGCCATGTCATACATCAGGGTTGGTATAAGCACTCCATTGTGGACTGCTAGCTTCGCTTCTTTGAACAACGTTTTGTTCGCGCCAACCGCGTTCAGTCCTCCGTTAATGGAGTATGCATTCACCCTACTTTCAATATCCCTATCAGTCTTTCCATCTCTCGTAAACATACTTCCCAAATCTACGAACTCACGCTCCAAGTATTCACCATTCATAACTATATTGCACTAGTGGTTTATATAAAAAAAAATAATATTTAAAGTAACATAGTGTAAAGTTTTTAATAAATACCTATATTACAATGGAATTACAACACGATGTGATAATTTAAACAATAAATACAGATTACTTGTTTGATGAAACAGCTTCAAACGCCAATAAACTGTTCAAACTACCCAAAATTTAAGATTCCCCAATAAAGCGATAAATTCTCACTTTTCAGTAGCAGAGCTTTGGGGTTTCTTTGGTCTATAAAATATGCCCCGGGAGCTGATAAAGGGCGCGGGTTCGACCCTTAGGTAAACGTATTGTAATTATTTCCTACTAAAACACTTAAGGAAAGGTAATTCGCAAATGACTGGGAGGAAACACAAAGCAAAGGTCTCTGGACCTATCCGATATTCAAATTATAAATTATATTGTGCACGATTGGTTACTTAACCCGTTCGGCCCCTTCAAAATAAATAATATAACATGAAATGTTTTAATATTGTTCTGTCGAAGGAAGGCTACTTCTGAAACCGGTCGATCACTAAATTAAATTGAAGTGGTTTAACACAAATTATAAAACAAAACGTGTTACTTACAATTTACCATTTATATTCCCGCATTTAATAACTATCCAACTTCATCTAAGTTTTCACACTATTGCGATTTTTTTTAAATATTAGTAATTTGTAAATATGCAGCAAATAATGCGGATTATTTTTAGATGGGTAAATTACTACAAAAAAATAAAATAATAATAATAAATATTTGGTATAAACCACTATATAGAGTTATTTCTTCAATTGCTGTAAAATACGAGTAACTTTGTGGAGTCATATTTATTAAATCAATAATGATTACTTTGTATAAAATCACTGAAGTTTTTTTGTCAATATCTACGTGTTTCAGGAGTAAAGCTCCCCTCTTCAGGATAAACAATTTACTTATTAAAAATAATGGAATAACGTTTTGTCTTTATTTTTAGTAGGTAAATTGTTTATCCTGAATGTGAGAGCTTTGCTCCTAAAACATGTAGAAATTTACATATTAAATAGAGTGGTTTTAAACAAAGTAATTATTATTAATTGAACACTATTTAATTATTTATTATTATTATTTATTAATATTAATTTATTTTTAAACAGTGGTTTAAACAAACCATTTTTATTGATTTTATTAATAATATAGTTAATCGCTAGCTATAAGTCTTAGTTGTAAGTCAATAGTTATAAATCTTGGCTGTAAGCCATTAGTAATAAATTTTAGCTGTAAGGTATTAGTTACACGTCTAAGTGATATGTTATATAAATTATTGGTAAAGTACCCTTGAAGTGATTTTTCCCACGAAAATGGCGCTATAGAAGTAATCCAATTATTATTATTATTATTAATAACACAACAGAGTAATTTTACATTTTTTGAAGTAGTAATACTTAAAACCTCCATAGATCAAAAGAGAAACTATGTTAGAAGATGAAAATGGTTGAATTGGTGTAGAAAATTCAGATATAATAACTATGCAAATTGCGTGATGTAAGAGCTCACCGTTCAAGACTTTTGTTGCTTCAGACGAACAAATAGTTTTTTTATTTTGTAGTTAGGATGACAGTCTTAATAGTATTAGACCAAAATAAATATAGCGCGTGTTGAAATATTCAGAGAAATAAAATAAATAAATGATCACAACTCTAAAACACTGTCGACAGATTCAAGTTTTCTCACTCTTCTTTGTACTTCTTGATGTCCACCCTCCACTTGCCCCATTTCATTATCGATGCTGCAACCCTTGAGTTCATTTCAGATTCGCTTCTACCGACACCACGCAGTGCAAACACGTAATGTGGCAGGCACGGCAAAGTTAGTTGCTTACATTATCTATGAACATATAATATTAACGCACGGTGTAATGAGAATACTCTTTTCTTTGCCGTGCTTTCCACTTTACGTGTCTGCACTGCACGGTGCCAGTAGATTTGAATAGACCTAGAAAATTGTCTTGGCCATCTCCAGGAAATGCCTACACTTCTGTAGACCTCCTACTGTCTATCTACATGTCCTTATGCTTAAGGATATAGTGTTTGCCTCCACACCGTCCAGTCATCTAAACTTATCCTCCCAATACTTCATTTTAAGTTACTTTATTTCAGGTTTCCATAAGTATGTAGAATCCCTCTTCTAATATACGAATTACATATTCATTAAATACAATAAAATTATTCATCATTCAAAGTAGGAATTTAAAAGTGGATAGCAAAATGACATGGTCCAAAGCGTGTTGAAACTAGCATTGTCTCTCCGGGTACATCAAAGGGCACAAAGGCATTTAAAGTACGAACCTTTGAACTCGATATGACTAATATTTTGATCCCCCAATTCGCCCTAGGAATTGAGATAGGATCGTAGATTAGGCCCGGACCATTCCGATATGAAGTTATTTTAATTGAGGTATGGAAAATTATAAAGCATACACATGCGCTAAGGAAAGGGGAACGGTGGAACGAAGGGATGAAGGTCCGGAGGAGGGGGTTAATCCAGGGTTCAGCAACTTTTTGGAAATTAATCATGTGTGGACTCTGAGACCGATATGTAAAAAAGTCATATAAACAAAGTAGTTCCTTTTTCAAGATATAGACATAGGTAATATTAACAATTTCACCCATTTCCTAAGCAAAATCTACTCTTGTGATCGCCCTTGTGAGTGGATACTATTCAGAATCGAAAGATTTGCATTAATTGAGATAACAAATATGAAGGCTTTCATTATTAATTGTTTTTGTGTTTAATTCGTAGAACTCCATTTAATTTTATAAATTTTATGTAAATCAAAATTAATAATGTTATTATTAAATTCTGCAAGTATTTTTAGTTTGAAAAAAAAGGCTTTAATCGTTGAAGAAGTTAATATTAACAAATCTCAATGAATCTTAAAGGGAAATAATTAGGTCTCAATCTCGAGTATCTGGGTTCGAGGCCGAGTTGCAATTAATTAAATCTTCTTCAATGATTACATATTACAATGAGGTTTATATTAGTTGGTTAGTTAGTTATTAGTTATTCAAATAAATTGAATTTGATGGAAAAAATAAAATTATCAGTTGTTTATTTTTATTTGATGATTATGACAAGCCACAAAATAGATGCTTTTTATGAATACAAATATTTTTTATTTGATTATACGCCCGTCCGGGCGTTTACAGCGATTTTAGAAAATAATTTTAAGAGCTGTAAAAAATTATAAGTACATAGAGATTTTAAACCATAAAGTTAAGAACAATTTCTTTTAAGCGCTTAACAGTAACATAAAATAGAAAACTAAATCAACACTATAACATAAATCATTAACGCTACATTATCCAAGCTACAATACTACGTATTGCAGGACTCACCAAAGTGCTGGTATAGATGACGCATTACTGTATAAATGGGGTCAGAAAATTTATCAACAACACCTCCAAACCTATAAATATGAAGGCTCTAGTTTTTTTGTTAAGTGAATAGATCTAAATAGCCGGGATCAATTGGAACTTTCACACTAATGTGCAAAGCATAAATTTCTCCGGGTACTCGGATACTTCCGTGGTACCTATAGATGAATAATCAATTGAAACTAGAAGTTTTAATAAATAAAAAATCTGAAGGAGCGATGGGAAGAAAAAAAAATCGGTTACTGAAAGAGAAATTATTCGTTTTCTGTAACCAAAAAATCCTGTTTTGCTTACTGCCAAAATTTTCTCAGGGTGGAATTTCAAAAAACGTAGTAATATAAATAATAGATCTACTTTATTAAATCGAACATTTATTCACAGTTTTTACAACCCTTACTTTCATTTCCACTTTTCCTTTTACGGCCTATTTTATGTAGCTGTTTCTACTCTTTAGCATGTGTTCAAGAATTCCGTTTTTCATCTCATTATGCTTTTCAGGAACGCTCATTCCCCGCTGATTTTCTAATACTTCCCAGATTCCATAAAACCTGAAAAGAAATTTCTTGCTATACCACCCCTGATATTTATTTTTCTGTTTCGCCTACCACTGCTCCCTACCCCTGGACTAGATACGAGGCTCTGCGCGTTATTTGCATACGGAGGTCTCTTTTAATTAAACATCATACAGTCGAATGCTAGGCGAATGCCATCGGTGCGGACAGTCTTATTGGACACGGATGACTGTTATTAGACTGAATTTACATACGCAGTTCGACTGTAATTTGTCAGGGAATATTATTATGATGTATTGAAAATAATTAAATAATTTCTGACCCAACTATACGGCTCATAGTACAGAGATCCAAAAATTTAATTCAAAATAACCAATTTTTGTTATACATATCGTCGCAGAAAAGCAATATTGCTGTAACAGCTAAATAAATGTAAAAAAAGCAGGATTTTGAGGCTCATATATCAATAAATAATAAAAAAAAAAACAATATAAATACAAGCAGACGATTATTGCATACATCATCAACAATTATTTATTCTTATAAACAATAATTATTAGCCTGAAAACACTCATCCAAATTGAAAAAACCTTCCAAGCAAAGATAAATGTCGCCGGCAGGACTCGAACCCACACCCTTCTAATATCCGGTCAGATGCTCTACCATTGAGCTACGTCGGCTTATCGCAAACCCGCCAAGTTAATCAATATATACTAGTGTTTCATTCAATAATTACGGTTTTTTATTATATTTCACCTGTAAAGAAGGTTTTTTCAATTTGGATGAGTGTTTTCAGGCTAATAATTATTGTTCATAAAAATAATTGTTACCCTTTGCGCTATGCACAAAAAACTTGTCTTAAAAACTTTAGTTTATCAATTAATAATTATTTATTCATCTATCTCGATTACAAGCATCAGTGAATGTGAGGTATGTTTTGAATATTCGCCTCTGTAGCTAATTATTTGGAATGGCACTCACACTATGTTATTCCTGTATTTGTTCGTAAGACAAATGAAATATTTAGTTGTCGTATTTCATGAAAGCTATCTATTTTTTCCACGTACCTACTGTGATGTGTTTTGCACCAGTGTAACTATTGTAACTAACTAATTATGTAATAGCCCATATGGGGCGTATATAATATAATAAATAAATAAAATAATTAATAAGTAAAACGTCGTACAAGTGTTATGTTTCATTGTAAAATCACGGAACCCAGATAGATCGACGCAGAAAAAAAACCCTGTGGAATGGATATGTACACAAAGCATATTCATGGGTAGTGGTTGTTACAGCAGTATTGCTTTTCTGCGACGATATGAGGAAACTAACATTAGATTTAGATAAAGCGTTGAAGTGCTTATATCAAAATCTCCGATGGGACACATTTTTGTATTTTTACAAGAAGTTTACAAAACTCCAAAATCTTTAATTATATAATGTATTAAGTAAAACAGACTTTTTTACCACGTTTTATGCCATTTGCAAGGGGAACATAAATTACAGGGGTAGTGATCTACAGTGGCAAACTAAATTAATCATTTAACTCATTTGCAATAATGAAGACTCTTCAAAAATACCCATTTCAGTTCTACCAAAAAAGGTAATATAATTTCTTCAAAAGATTTGTCGTCACTTTACGGCGTCATTATTAATAAATTAATTAGAATAACTTTGTTTACACCACTTTTTTAATATACGAATATCAACATGTTTCTAAAGTGAAGCTTTCCTCCCCAGGATAAACAGCATACTGTTTCGAAACATGTTGATATTTATGTATTAAAAAAGTGGTGCAAACAATGGTATTCTTGTTAATTTAAAATATACTAAATTTGTTTTTGACAATCATAATGCAAAACCAAATTTACGTTAGAAAAAAAAATAAAACGATTGAAAATAACAAAAACTCTCTGTTTAACTCTAGATTTAGAATATAAGAGTTAAGTAAAAGGAGTTATTCGATTTATTGAAGTTATCCTCATTTTTTATATTTAATCAGTGAATATATTATTAAAAAAATCTCAAAATGAAATAGAAAGAGACACAGAAAAAAGTATCGGTCGCATCCAGGATTCAAATACAAAATCTCTATCTTATCGGGACAACACTATAACCACTGAGCTAATTTATTTATTTTCCTTGATTTTTATTGATACAATTCAAATTAAAGAAATATTATTATTTTCTTAAATAAATTTTTATATTTTTGGCTACTCTATTTTAGCATGATTGCAAAGTTCTATCTGAATATACTTATAAATAAAAGGAGTAAATTTAAATTAGCTTTTCTTGAAAGAAATTGAATATAAGAATAAAATTTATAAATAAAAGGGTTCACAAGGAACAAATTAAACCTGAAATAAATAAACTCCTCAATAACCCAATAGACGATAAAAATATTGCCTAATACATTTTATAATTCCGTATCTGTATGATTTGATAAATTCTGTTTCTTTACAATGTTTGTATGGGAACATATTTCATATTTTAAGTTCTCTCAATCATGTCGACGTCAAAATGAATCCAAAAAAATGTGAATTAGTTATCTTTCTTCGATTCAAAATCGAAAATAATATTGTAAGTCAATGTAATTAAGGTAGAATATTACAAATGACATACCCAACGCGACGGGAATAACCAAGTTAGTGACTCGCTCACTGCCAGAGCTAGGGGTATGTATTTATTACTGGACAGCCAGGTTTGTTCGGCTAAGCCCACCTTAAGTTCAATTCAAATATAGCTAAGGGATGAATCAACCCCTGCGACGCCGCTATAGATGGGTTTAACCCTTCACGGCCACATGTGACCCTAATTAAAATCCAATCAATTTACCTCGTGGCGTTTCGTATAGTTTGGTCATAAAACGTTTTGGTTTGTAATTTGAAAACTATTCCTTTGGAAATTAGAATTATATTTTGACTTTGCAAAATATAATTCATTTTGTAAAAATCAATATTGGCATTTTCTTTTAATTTCATAGATTTTACGATAGCTGACATTTTTGTCATATCGGGGTGTTTTAATTTTTTTTGCAAGGGTAAGGGGCTGGCTGAATAACCTCAGCATCCCACTATGAATTTTAAAAATAAATTACATGAGCGCTTCGGTCTGTACGGAGCATATACAGGGGAACTATATCGCTACTCGGTTAGTCGACGTTATGAAGCGGGTCAAGGAGGGGGATGTAGGAAGGGATTTGTTAATACGGGTCTTGAAGAGGCCCAGATGAAATGTAAGAGAAAAGACAGATGCCGGTAGCTCATTCCATATACGAGCCGATTTACACAAAAATGAGTAGGCGAAACGACCCGTTCTCATGAAACTAACATCACGTTTCATGTACGTGTACCGGAGAGGAAGGGATTATCGCTGATAGCTTCCCCAATGACCTCCACCAACTCTCCTCCACCGTTCGAACAAGGAGAAGGACAACGATTTGAAAACAGTGTTTAAATTTACTCAGACCATAATAACATGAGTTTTTTTTATTGTTGTAATTTACTATACTAATTGTATTTGTGTTTAATTCGTGGAACTCCATTTCATTTTTTTAAATTTAATGTAAAACAAATTTAATAATGTTATTATTAAGTTCTGTAAGTATTTTTAGTTTTTATTATTGTGACATCTGTTTAGGCGTTAAAAGCCATTTTAAAACTGCGGTTAATCCACATTGTGACGACTTATGTATATGTATAAATACTTGCAGAACTTAGTAATAAGATTATTAAATTTAAAAAAAAAACTAAACTTTTGCTTACAAGCTACTTGCAGTGGCATAGCGGGTATAAGTTCCCATTGTTAGTAATTAATTTTATAAAATAAAAAATTAAAAAAAAAAAACCGTGAAACAAATGATGACATTGAAGGCAATGATTTTTATACATAAAATAAGAAAAAAAACTCGTTACAAAATATTTTTCCAAAAATATTATTTACAACATGGACATTCACAGACATAATACAAGAAAATGTAAAGAAATCAGACTACCGAAAAAGAGCAAAGCCAATACGCAAAACAGTTTCTTTTATAAAGGGATGAAATGTTATAATGCTCTGCCAGTCCCAATCAAAATTACACCAATTAATAAATTTAAAATACACTGTAAAAACCACATTAAGTTAATCCTGATTAAAATCAATAGTTTTTAAGTTATCATTAGCTATATGTAAAGTATCCAATAGTATATAAGTCACAATAATTAGTCAGATATAATTATATGTAAGTTATAATTAGTTATAAAGTAATTAAATAATATTCTTTGTATTCACCACTTTATTAACATACAGATATCTTCTATTTCGAAGGCGATGCTTTCTTCATCAGAAGTATATAGAATACTAAAAATAATAATGTCAAGTATAGACAAATGATAAAAATTATTACACGATAATGTAAGAATAGACAAATTATAAACATAAACAAAAATTGATTAAAGTATGTAAGTATTTAATCACAAATGTTAATAATTTTTTTTTTATTTTTTTTTTTTGTTTATTATTAGATATTGAATAACAAATTCATTTTAGAAATTAAAAAAAGAAATTATTAATATTAATACGAAAAAAAATTCAAGAACTATTTTTAGAAAAATATTTGATTATTTATTAAATTCAATTAACAATTAAAGCTTTTTTTGGTTTCTAAAATTTCAAATTTGTCTACTGGTAAACCTACGTTAATCAATTTTAGTTCATGCTTATAATTTTGTCTATTCTTACATTAATGTGTTCTAATTTTTATCATTTGTCAGTACTTGACGTTATTATTTTTAGTATTATATATATTCCTGATGATGAAAGCATCGCTTTCGAAATATGTAGATATCTGTATATTAATAAACTGGTGAATACAAAGTATATTATTTAATTCCTTTATTAATAATGACGCCCCAAAGTTAATACCAATCGTTTGAATAAATTAAGTGATTAGTTAATTTGAAAACTTAAATGTACAAATAACTAAAATAAAACAAAACGAAAACAAAGAGAATTTTGAGTTTTTTTCTTTTAAATATCTTTTTACCTCTTTCCACTTTCCATTTTCTTCTCAAATACACATAATATAAGGCATATTTTCGTTGTATTCAATTCCAATGTCTCAATAAATAAGAACATAAACACACCTACAGTAGAGCGACGGAAATAAAATAACGCGCAACTTACCATGGCGGGGCACTTACCGTTCCTCCTCCGATTTTCTTCCCGGCTTCTATGGATTTGGAGTAAGTTCTTGACTGGAGACGGAGTAAGCAGATGTATTTTAATAATTTAAACCAAATATTTACCATACTACTAACTTGTTGTATTTCAATACCTTAGTTCAATAGGGAAATAACTCAAAATTTCTGGGTTTTGAGTTAATGATGAAAAGTGGTAAAAAAACTCTCCCTTCTCATATTACAAAAACCAAATAAATATAATTCGTCCTAATTATGTAGGCGGGTAATTCTTTATGGAATTATAATGAAATCAGCACATTCTTAGTTCAATGGAGAAACATGTCAAATGTTTCCGTTTGGAACTTAATAAATGTAGCCATTTACATCTTTAATATGATAGGTTGATAAATTACTAACATGTTGCATTTTTTGTTATGTTACAGATGGACAAAATAACTTCACATCGGAGCGATGTCTTTATGAAAAATTGTCAAATCCAGTTTTCTCAAAAATCTGTTTTAGAGTTTTGAGTTAAATCCCTACCGAACTAAGGTATGGATATTATATCATTTTTGGCGCCCAACGTATCTGTGGATAATATAAATATGATTAAAAAAAATTACAATATTTTTTCTTATTCATAAAAAGCATTTACGTTATGGCTGTGCCATAATTATAGTACACACAAATAAATTTGTTTGGAACCACTTCAATTTTAGTATAATAATCGACCGGTTTTGGAAGTACAAGAGTCGACCACGGGAAAATGGTAATCCCTTCGCCTTTTGGTCGGCTCACACTCCAACACCTAAATATTATTAATAATAATAAAAGTGTTTTATTAACAATTTTTTTTAACAAAATAACAAATAAAGACTGGTATTTTTCGTGCTGAGGATTTCATTTAGAAAATATTGAATAAAATTATATTAAATTGATGTGATTGATGAAAAAAAAAATCAAGTGTTTTAAGCGCAGTTGAGGGGTTTGGTTGTTGGTATCCAGTGTTTTATTTAGTTTTTAAGTTTTTTATTGTTGGGATTAAAGGATAGTGGGATTTTGTTGTAAAGTTTAGTACCATGGTATAATAAGTTTTTTCTCCAAATGTTATGTTTGTGGTTCCTTGTTGGCTGTGTTTTTTACTCTGAGATCTAGTATAACGTATTCCTATCATATTTTTGGATATTAGTTTAGTTTTGAGTTTTAATATTTTCCTGAGGATAGGAAGGATAGTTCCGAAACCGGTCGATTACTATATTAAAATTGAAGTGGTTCAAAACAAAATTAATGGGATTATATTATATTCTTTTTTTGTTTACCATAAATCACAAAATCTGTTTGTCTTACGAAATTTTGCAGAAATCTTACTGGAATTTTTGGTCAACATATGTTTTTATTTCTCATTACATTTCCATCATAAGCTATGGATCTTATAAATATCAATTAAACTATTGATTTTGAAGATCATATAGAGTTCAGTTTTTTTAAACGAATGGCTAATATACCCTTTCCGATATTACGAACATAATTTTTTTAATAACAATTCCAATGATCTTTCGATCCACTACCGCTCAAGTACCTGGAATTTAAGAGATTTTTAAAAAGTTGAGAACTGATCATATTTAGGTTAAGTTTATAAATTCTGTGATAAATTGAGCTAGGTTTCTAATTTTTAGGATCGCTTATTCGACAACATCGTCATAGCTTACTTCGGTCCCAGATTCAGAAGATGTTCACACAATTGCCTATATATCTCGTTTAATGGTTGCTGCAGGTGTAGACGAGTTGTATATCATATGGGCAAAGAGGGCCAGAGGAGTGAGAAGGGGTAGCGCGGGGGCTGATGGCACTCGGGGGTGAGCTGATATGAAATATGTGCCAATACCTTAATATCACCCCGCGACTCGGCACGCTCGCGCTTTGCTCAGAGTATTGGAAGAAGGGTGATCAGGAAACATGCTGTCAAGATTTCACGAATACTTATTTCAGTAATATTCTATATGTACCTATGTAACCTACTAAACTCTCCCAAGTTCATTAGCCATGAGACAATCACATGTTAAATATTTTAATATTCCAGTTTGTAAAACCTACTGTGAACAAAGATGTTTTAAATAAAATGCTATTAAGCTATTCAATTCCCTACCTAGTGACATCAGAAATACGTAAAACAAAAGTTCCTTTAAATGTGAGATCATTGATCACCTCCAATAAACCTGTCAGATTCTACATTATTTTGTACCTTTAAATTAGAATACTTTTGATTTTTTTAGTTATTAAATTGTAATCTATGAATCTAGTGTCATCTAAATGTCCTAGCTGAACAACCACCTCTGTAAATTGCCATCTCAACACAGACGTTTCATACTTAGTGAGATGGGCAATGTTTATTTTTCATTGGGAATGTCTTGTTTTTTAAGACAAATATACCCAGGTTGCGAATAACCTGACAATATTTTTGAATCTCCTACTATCATCACACTAAGCGGAAAATGTTGCTTATTTCGTGATGGAAGACTTAGCCAGTCGATCCACTGAACAGTCGCACTGATATCGCGCAAAGAATTTCAGCAATTCCCAGCTGTTCAAAGCCAGTGGTACTATGGTGGTACTAATTGATGTAATTTTAGAGACTGGAGAGATTGGGAAAGGGGAGATGGGGAATATGAAAGTTGAAAAGTACCTGGCTCTACAGATCTGGTCACTAAACACGGCAAAGGCCATTTCTTTTCTTAATGGTAGCCATTCACCAGGGCGATACTTAGAGTACAGTAGAATCATTTTAAAGAGATTCCGGCTTCTATAGTAGTGTACTGTATCGTAGGATACTGAAGGAGTAACTGCGGCGGGTATTCCAAACTATTCTAAACCCATTTTAACAACTATCGGTGTGCACAAATCCTTTCATACCAATTGTGGCGTGTATTACTCCTTGACTAAACATAGGTAGGCTGTACGTAGTTTTTCAAGTTCGGGTATAAATAATTGTGCAATGAATATTTGAAAATTATCATAGTATCTTCCGCTGGTTGTAATGGTTAACCGAATAAATTAATGTATAATTTCTTTACTAAATTTGTAATTTTTTAATTTTTTTTCTTATGGTTCATTTTTCTTAGGTAAATCAGAGCTTTTGAGCCCTTATGGACTGCACCCCTTGCGCTACCACTCGTATAAAGACCACCAGAACTTTTACAATTGATGCGTCACCTTTGTGATTGCTTAGGAAAGTGGTTTTATAATTTTTAAATTGCATCATCACACTTCTTTTCAGGGAGTCTCAAGTAATTAACCCACCTGTACAAATGATTCAAAATGCCTTACTAGTTTGTCGTATAAAGTTCATGCTTTTCTACGACCAATTAACCTGCGATAATATTGTTTCATTTCTCCCTGTAGCCGAAGTATCGCGAAGATGTAATGCCAGATTTATACAACGGCATCCAGCATCCGCAGCATACTCGTATGTGCCATTATCTCAGATGTGAGAGCATCTCTTAAGAGGGATTGATGAGTTTACTATACTGAGCGCGAGGAGGCCTAAGTATGCGCGGAAACTTGACTGAAAAATAGAGGGTCTACTCTGATTATTGGATGTAGGCAGGACGTATAATTTATTCAAGTGATGATATGTGTGTGTTAATGTTTGAACATGATTTTTTTGGGAGTGATAAAACTAAATAATTGTCATACATAAATGACGTACTGTATCGTATTGTAAAATTCTTGTGTACAGTGCCAGGGAACGTTTCTCCCTCTTCCCGTGTCAACTATGGTGAGAGGTGCATAAGTGTGGATATAATCTTCTCTACCCAGTGAGCGGGCTTCCTATTGCTACTGTTGGGCCTTATAAATGACGCACCTACAATAAAAAATAATAATGAATTTTGTTCAACATTTTAATTAAAATTAAACAAGAACTTTGTTTTACATCACTTTTGTGTTTAC
Source organism: Halesus radiatus (assembly GCA_022606495.2). NCBI lineage: Eukaryota > Metazoa > Arthropoda > Insecta > Trichoptera > Limnephilidae > Halesus > Halesus radiatus. The sequence goes on from JAHDVE020009261.1 coordinate 147,848, forward strand.
ATACCATTTCCAGTCAGGTTTCGCTAACACCGTAGCTTCATCAGGGTAGTATAATTAGGCGGTGTTAGCGTAACGTGGATGGCAATAGTATGTAAACATAAAAGTGATGTTAAAAAAAGTTAGTGTTTTATTTTAACCTGGTTGGCAATAGTATATCAAAAAAATATTGATTTGTTTTATTTATTTATTATAATATCATGTTACGAACCATATGAAAAGATAAATTACCACTTTCTTTAAAATTTATTTTTCATCTCATTTTTTATTGGATATGCAATATAAATGGCTTGATAGTCATCACAAACTGCATGAGTTCCATCCGTTATTAGTACAGGTAAAATAAGGTTTTATAAATGACAAAATTGCTACATTTGTGAAGCTTTGGTCACACATTAATCTTAGAAGTAGAACTGAAGATCTGCATAGCACGCTCAAATTAAAGTGGTGGTACACGCCTATAGTGGGAGGGGAGGGGGGAGAGTGTTTTTTATATATAGAAAATTTAGTCTAGATAAAAATAAGATAAAATAGCTTGTTCGAGAAACCAGTCTTGCGGGGTAAAAATTGACAAAAACTGAAAAAATAGTAGAAAAGACAAAATTTCAAAAAAGAGGAAATTTAAAAAAGTTGTATTTGGACATTATTTAATCTATAGAGGCCGTTTTGGTTGTAAATTCTGGAAAATTTATTTAACTTTAACATTGGTAATGGTCCTTGCCGAAAAATAAGTTCTTTGGGGTTGAAGTTGACAAAATTTGAAGAAAAGTAGAAATTTTCGCGGAATTTTTACAAAGACCTGCAAGTCTGACGTGGACGAAATTTATCACAAGGCTTCCATCATATGTAAAAATTATATAATTACCATATTTAATGCAAAGTAGGGTGTTTTATGTACTGGACTAGGTCATTTCAACATAATTAATTTTTTTTAGTTAAGTATTTGTTTCAATATCGTGTTTTTTTACAAAAACCTGTCATGTCTCACCTAATATTGATTATATTACTTAAGAGTGGTGTCATTCGATTCGGAATGAATGAAACCATAGTAAACGAAACTCCACGAAAGTGTATTTTTCTAAAGATTTCCTACTTCCCCCCCCCTAGAGGGGTGTTGTAACTACGGGTACAAATAATCAAATGTAATGTACAAATAACAAAAGACCAAGAAAATACATAATAAATAACCTTACCCCGTTTAATTATAAAATTACAGATATATTATCGGATCTATGCAAATTTAACCACTGATTTAAAATTTTCATTAGCAGAAGACTCAATTGTATGAACATTTAAGATACTATATTATAATAATTTAGTATAAGCTAAGAATGTATATAATCAAAGCGGTGATTTAACCGCCCTACCTATACGAACGTACGTGATACGGCCGCTATATTATTGCCTGAACGCAACAAGCCGTATCCCGTACGTTTAGATTTAAAAAAAAAAAATATTCGAAACCCACAAAACATTCATATACGTGGAGTTTGTTCCTGCTTTATCTCGTTTAGTATTTCGAGGTCAGCCGAAGCTAACAGTGTGTTCGGGTATTTTTGTCTCTCCCATACAACTTGTTATATTGTAAACACGTATTGTTATTGTAAAATCTAATGAAAAAAAATAAGTTTTTTAAGTACTTTTTGAATGATAACCCAAAGGACGGGCGGTTATGTTCGATTCACGTCTAACAGCATCGCGCAGTGCAAGCACGTAAAGTGGCAGGCACAGCAAAATTAGTTGTTATTATCTATGGACACATTCACGTACGATGTAATGTGAATACTTCCTTCTGTTCCGTGTCTAACACTGAACGCGCGTGTACTGCACCTCGCCGGCAGATGTGAATAAACCTTAAGCGTTGAATACGGCAAGCACGATGTCATTCTTTTTCATAAGTTCAGATGATGTGGACTTGATTCAGGTCTGATTATGGTTGCCAATAATTCATTTATGAAAATTATTTTTAAAAAATTGTTATCAGTCCATTTATTGAAGACGTGTTGAAGTTATTGAATCATAGCTGTAAATAAGGAATATGATTATGAGAAGCAGTAAAAACTGTTGAAGGTGAACAGCCAACTAATGGTGGAGGTTATTTCTATATTGAGCCATCGAGCTTCGATCGTATCCATTGGACTATGTAAAGATAAGTCAAAATGCCACGGTGTTTGCTCCACGATTTTTCAATTGTTCAATGAATAGCTTATGTGCAAGCTGTTGCAATAAATTACCGATATTAAAAATGCAAAAGAAAGATGCTTAAATTCCAGTATTTGAATGAATACCTTAAGGATTAATGCGTGTAATATATATGTATATGTGTCTCCGTAATAAATATAACTATACAATGTACCAGTGATGTGTTTCTTTATAATAAATATCTCTATACACTTATATTATAATGTAACAGTGACATGTCTTTATTACAAATGCAAATTACGTGTTGTAAATGTTGTTAATGTACTGTGAATGTTAATGATGCATTTTAAATATTAAGTATGTTTGCTTCTAAAAACTGTACTGAAGGTTTTGCATGTGATCCCACAATGAGTTTCTTAACTCTTGGGAATATAATACAATGCATAATGTACTGTAAACTTTTTAATAAAAAAATAATAATAAAATAAAAATAAAAGATAATAAACTAACTACTAATATTCAATTTCTAATTATTAATAATTTCTATTGAGATTTTAAGAACCTCATTTTAATATTTAATCACTGTAGAAAATAATATTAATATAACCTAAATGAAACAAGAATAAAAAATGGAGAACAATATTGACAAATCTTGGATTTGAGATATGATATCGATGAAGGTGATATTAATTGAACTGGTCTCATTAGCTAAATTGGTTAAGCGGTTTCCCCGGATAGGCAGAGGTCCTGGGTTCGAGTCCCAGATGCGACTGAAATCTTTTCATTTTCTGTAATTTTTTTCCGTTTTCATGTTTCATTTAGGTTATGTTAATATTATTTTCTACAATGATTAACTACTAATACCCTCAAGAACTCGACCAGTTTATGTGCATAACAAATCAATTTAAAATCAGGCTTTCATCGTGACTGGTGACGACATGATATATACTATATATATTAAGTAGATACCACACACATGCACTTTCCACAAAATGTGCTTAAAATTGATATTGCATTACAATTCAGACCGCTATGATTTATGTCTCAGGGATTTAAGATTGCATTTTCTAAACCAGACAAATGGCATCGATTTATTTGCATTTCTTGCAAATTTATTTCTCGCGAAACCCACCCGCGTAAATACATCCCCGAAATAATATGTAATATATTAGGTGTGAAATTCTTTGATATATCACCTTTTCCCCCCCGGGGGTGGGAAGGCGAATACCCTTAAGCCTTCTGTCTATATAGGGGGTGGTTTTTAGATCATACCCACACGTGGAATAATATTATATACTCATAAATAACTGATAATGCTGGGAGCTTTGGGTGGCGTTCTCGCCAGTTTATTTATCACCGCGGCGCGTACGAATTCGTATAAACGGGGAATTCGTATTAATCACCCGCGTTGTATCCTGCACTGAAAGATTGTATGATAAATTCAGGTGGGTCGGGAGTACTGTGGGTAGGTGTTTCAATAAATTCACCGGTTTGAACGCGTTAACAGATTACAGGAGGAAGATGGGAAATATTGAGTATTTACGTTTTTCGTTACTCCAAGTCCAAATTTTCGGGTGGCGACAAAACATTCTGAAATGCGCAGTTTACTACTAAAACAAATTACAATTTTACCACACTTATAAATAATAATGAAATCCTCCGAAATGATTTACATGATTGCTTTAATGATGACATGTGCTTGCAGTGGATTGAGGATACAAAACTGAGCATTCCCGAAGGAGAGGTGAAAAAAACACGTTTTTTCAATAATTTTTGGAAATAATTTTCCGTCGTATTTTCCTGGAATCTACATGCAGAGCTATACAGTCATGTAAACTTTCATCTCTGAATGAAAAGTCAACCACCAACAGGATAGGAATTCACTAACTAATTAACTTTTTTTTATAATATTTTTTTTATATAAATACCGCACAAGAGTCTCAACTGCCCGGAGCCAGGTATTGGGAAGGGGAAGGAGAGGGGGAAGAGGAAGTTGGGGAATTACCTGGCTATTCATATCTAGTCACCAAACTCGGCTAAAGACCTTTGCAAGCAACGTTTCAATTCTGAATGGTGGTCTTTCACCAGGGCGATACTGAGAGTATCTTCCACTCTGGAACGTGCGCAAATATACTATATATTATTTTTAAATGAATTAATTGTGAAACAAATTAATTAAATATAATTTACTTGCGCACGCCGGGACTTGAACCCGCGACCTTAGGACTAACTAACCATCACATAAATATAATAAAACCACCCATAAACATTTCTACATTTGAAAAGCGTGGAAGGGATTTAGATTTTATGTGCATTTAAAATAAAAAATAATTATATTTTTTACTCACTTTCTTTGTTCCAAATCATCCATTTCAACAATCCTAGTCGTAGGCTAAGAAACAATTAATTGCTTTTCACTCTACTAATTATATGAACCATTCTGTACTGTCAAAAATATCAAGACTTGTTAACTCAAGTCAGGGCCTTGAAATTTTTGGTACAAGTCTGAATGATTTTTGTCAGGCTTTACGAAATTAGAACTCGAAGATTATTATTTAGAATGTCTAAAATCGTGAACTCTTCTAAAACTTTCTTCAGGCTTTGATTTAAATGTTCACTCAAATGTATATTTTTGTCCTCTTTTTGTCATTGCTTCATTTTTATATTATGTAAGTGCTGTTCTTTTTATGCAACTCGTGTTTATTTCATTTCGTGTTATTTATTGTGTAATAAGGAACTGCAGTCCAAAATTTTATTTATTTTTTTATTAACAGTGACGTTCAAACTTAAATACCAGTATATGTCGTTTTTTTTCCTAAAGATAGTTTTTATGATTAAAATAAATTTCAAAATTTCGATTTTTCAAAGACCGCTAAAACGCTCGAAATCTATGACCAGTCGGTTTTGATCAGTTTTGAAGTTAGAATGTCAAATGTCAAAACAAGGATAACCTTTATCGTACGTAATTGTGTATTCTAATCACGATAAACCACAACTAAACGTAAGTAATAAAATTATGTACCTTTTTAGAAACTTTAACTCAAAGAATAATAATAGTTTTGATCATTAACATTATCATAATATTCGTATTGATAATTGGTTTGATTATGAATACTCTAATTTCTTTCATGAATAATAGTTGTTTATATTGAACAACAATCATATAGTTTAAAGTCACCCAAATTAATTTAAAATTTTGCCAAAACTAGAAGAATTCATCTTTTAAATACAAAACAACATCGAATAATAAAAAAATTATTTAAAAATTAATTAAATAATAAAAAAATTCAAATAAATAATGCTCAACTGATGTCAGATGTTCCAAATGCAATGGTATCAACATAACACGATGTTTTAATGAGCGGATTTTTTATTCACTTGTAAATAACGATTTATAAATTCTACGCATAATTATATACAATGAAAGTTATATATTCAGAATCGTCGTTTGCTGATCTATGTGAATACGTATTTTTAAAGTCATTATATTTTTTCACATGAGTTCCTTATTGAACATTGGTCCGTAAATAAAATTTAAAAAATATATTAAAATACATGGTTTTAACGCACATGCGCCTCAGGAATTTCATTTCTACAGCATTCAGTCTACTTTTGTCCTTCTTCTACCAGTTCCATGCCTCACTTCCATGCATCAGGGTTGGTTTCACCACTCGAATGCGGACTGCTAGCTTCGCTCTTTCGAAATTTGTTTTTGTTAGCGCTAACCGCGGTCAGTCTCTTCTTTCAATATAAAGTAGACTGAAAAGGGCACCACAAAAAACATATATATTATGTTTAATTCTCCAATAGTCAATTTCATCGGCTATGGGTTCCAGTTCTCAGCGTTATGCTGGGTTTTCCAGATATTTCAACGGAAGAAAAAATAATAATGTTTTAGAAAAGGAGTCACGAGAAAGACGTCTCATCAGTTATACGTTTTGTGGCGTTTTTTTTGTAAACCGAAGAATTGTTCCGTTGGTATTTCTTTTTAACATATTTTAAGGTCGTTTATAGCTTTACTTATTTTTTATCTTTTTTGTCAACATACGTAACACAGCAGAAGCGTGCAGCTCATAGGGGCTGAAAATCTATGTCTACCATAAGAAAAAGGTCAGTTAAAAGAAATTAGACCATTTAAAAAAATCTTAAAATTTCTGATCAAAATTTGTTTTTCAACGAGTTCGGTAATAAGCTATTTTATTCAACAATCAACGCAGAATGATAAATGTAAAATGGCTCTTTTCAAATACTCTGAACTTGAAAACCTACACAAAGCCTCCTTTGGTCATGGAGTAATGCACCACTGCAACACAGAGTGGAATATATTTTCAGTATTGCCACCATTGAACACTATTCTTTTTTTTATATATTTTTTATATGAATACCGCACAAGAGTTCCAAACTGCTCCCAACCGTCTGGAGCCAGTGAGACTATGGCATTCCCAATTGGGGAATGTTGTGAGGCTGAAGGTATTGGGGAGGGGAAGGAGAAGAGGGAGAGGAAGGTGGGGGAAAGGGGAAATACCTGGCTATTCAGATCTGATCACCGAACACGGCTAAAAGCCATTTCAAGCAACGTTTCAATTCTGAATGGTGGTCTTTCACCAGGGCGATACTGAGAGTATCTTCCACTCTGGAACGTGCGCAAATATACTACTCGTATATATTATTTTTTTAAATGAATTAATTGGGAAACAACACAAATTAATTAAATAAAAATTACTTGCGCACGCCGGGATTTGAACCCGCGACCTTCGGAATCGTAGTCGAGAGCCTTACCCCTCGACCATGGAGGCCGTCAGAATCGAAGCGTTGCTTTGTTTGAAATGATTTCGGCCGTGTTTTTGTGACCAGATGTGAATAGACAGGTACTTCGCTACCTTCCCCTTTCTCATCTTCTTCTTCTCTCTACTATCTTCAGTCTCACAACATACCCCAATCGGGGATTTGATAATACCACTGGCTCCAGACGGTTGGCTGCGAGAAGTTGAGATTTTTGTAGGACATAAATTAAAAAAAAAAATCAAAATAACAAAGGTGGCTTATTAAATAAATCAGTGTGGTGGTTATTTCTAGTCTAGCCTATTTACCTGATCTTATTCAGATTTCCAATTTTTCCAAACAATCTTCGATAAAATCGACACAGCTTTTCCCGAAGACTTATTCACCTACAAAACATTTGTCTTTTGCGAACGTGAATGACTAAAATGCCATCTACATGTTTTAATTCATATAAGCTACGAAACCACAGGTTAAATTTTATCGGGTAAATGCTGATTCAGCTGTATAATTAAATAAATATTTTATTTGCATTAAAAATTTTGGATTACGTTACCAATATTTTCCAATTTCAACAAACATTGAAAAGAAACTTTTATATTTCATTTTAATGCCTTATTTCGGTCACCTATAAAAATAAAAATATGGCTTTTCCCTCCCCATTACCAGATTCCGATACGTTAAAACGGAAGCGACAATATTTAGCGCCCTTAATAATATTTGCTGAGCTGCGGGGGAACTCGGAACACGTAATACGCCACCCATAAAATAACCACTAAACCACCGAGGTATAAATTGGTTGTAAAAATTGCCGTAAAATCGGTACCTACTTTACGTGGAAACTGGATTTATTTGTATGTGTTTATGTACTGTGTACTACGCACCTGGTTTCAGAAGATTTAGATATTGCATATGTTAGGGAATGTAAAATAAATACTAAACCAACACACCTTCGTATATACATAGTGGCGTGTACCTATTTTTTTTTAGAAGAAAATGTTTTGGCTGTTTTAGTGACATCATGGCAGCAGAGGCGTGCCGTCCATTTACGCACATAAGTATTGCTTATCCTACGTTACTCGCAAGAAAATGTAAATACTTAATATTTAAATGTATAAAATTATTGTAAGAAATCAGTCTTCACGTTCAAATTACGAAAGTACTAGCCACGAAATGCACCGCCGCTCGTGCCACACTTACCGAACCACAATAACGTGTCAAAGTCAGGAACTAATTTTTGCAAAAGGTCGTTCGCGTCATATTCAAAAGTTGAATACATTCTTTATATTAAAATGTAGATATGGGATGTGCGCGCAATGCGCACAAAGGGACAATTCATTTGTGTTAGTGTCTAAAAAGCAGTGCTTTTCGGAAATACCAGAAAATGTGGCAATCAGTGCCATCTCTTGGTAAACTGATTGTTTAGAACAGCTTACTAACAAAATATCGATAATATCATGTTGGCTTTCTTTCAAATCAATTTATCAATTAATTCGCTGTTTTTCCTACCGCCTACCCTAATTCCAAACTCTGTAAACACCATTCCTTGGCAGTTAATTTGTTTATTAAAGTGGAATCACTTTTAATTTTTCAAATAGAACATTATTACCTAGTAGACAGTAGCGTGCATTGCTTTATAACCTAAGGTAGCCTGTGTGTTATGTAGTTCTAGTATGAATTCTGCAATGAATATTTGAAAATGGCTATTTTATTATCATCTTCCTCTGCTTGTTGTAGCCTACTGAATAATGGCTAACTGAATTTTTTACCAAATTGAGTATTTCATAAAAAAGGTGTTCTTTATCATTTATTTTCCGTTATTGTTTTTATCATTTTGACTAAACTACAAAACCAGATAATTTAGAAATGTAAATTAGAAAGGCGTTATTATGAAAATTTCGTATTTTATGTATAATAATTGGGTAAAATAAAAAGTATGAATTACATATTCAAGAATTCAATTCACAATTCATACCCGTACTTAAAACTGAATAAAACCTACCCTTTATCATAGGGCAATGCACTTCACTGAAATGAGCGTATAAGTTCTTATCCATTTTTAATAAATTTATTCCATTTTTTTAATAATTTGTTTGTTATATTTTCATTACTTTATTTTAAATTTTCTTAGGATGGGTATAGCTTTACAGCCTTTATGGACTGCACGCCACTGGAAGTGAAAGCTAAATTTTGGGAACGCTTTTTGTACAGTTGAAACCTTTTGTGAAGTAAAAGCCAAATATCAGATGGAAGCAAGTGTAATATTTTCGTAAAATAGAAACTATTTTTCAAGTGAAAGCCAATTGGAAATAATACTTTTAAATTTTTTTTAACCATTACGTACTTCACTGGAATGACGTTTCATCGGCCATAACTCATATTTTATGCAAACGTGATTTACAGAGGATTTGATATCCACGAATTTTACATAAGAAACTATCTTATCTGTAAATGATTTATAATAATTAATAATTAGAGTGACAGATAATTTCAGTATCGCCGTGGTTAAAGACCACCATACGGTATCGAAATATTGTTGGAAACGGTTTTAGACGTGTTTGGTGATCAGATCTGAATATCCAGGTACTTTCCCACCTTCCTCTTTCCCAACTCCTGGGTGAAGGTTATGACCTTTAGCCCCACAACATACCCAAATTGGGGATGCCATAATCTCACTGGCTCCAGACATTTGGGAGCAGCTGTGACTCTTCTTCGAATAAATAATGGATAATTTAGATATTAATATTTTATAATTTAGCCCTTTTTGTGAAAAATCACCACATTTAATGTGAATTTTTGGAAACTTGTATGAATGACCACGTTAAAATTAAATTTTTAAATTTCTGCAGTATGCTCTATACGAAATAAATTAATCCTTCCGGAATGTCTCAAAATAGTAATCACGCAAATCGAGGAATATAGCGATTTTCCGAAGGACCAGGAAAGCGAAAGAGATTTGTTTCTGACAAGCAACGGTAGATGGCGGTACAGTCGCAATCCGAATTTTAATTTTATCATAAACCCACGAAAGGTAGTTTACGTTATTATTTGAATTATGTGCAAAAGCCGTAGATTTTTATTTATTATTTGTTTTTTAAATTTGGTTGTTTTTGAGATATGTGATGCTAACGTATTATTTATCAACCCTGTGTAATAACAAAGACCACCTTCGATGAATGTTTCGGTTTTTGATACAAAATATTAAATTCATTCTATAACCATTACCCATCTAACTTCACACTCAAATCAAATTAACTGTTATGTAATATAAAACATATTTACTTAACCACTTTTAGCATAAGAAACTTTGTTGGCTTACCTTTTGTAAAATTTCCTTTTATATAAATTTGTATTAAAAGCTGTTTGTTTCTTACAAATAAATAATGTATCTATCCTTTTTTCTATTTTACTATGTTGAATTATTTTCTCTGATGTATTATGCAAAATGAACAAAACTTGTCAATTTGACCGTCATTATTATTTGTTTTTTTTTTTTAAATTCAATCAAAATCAAATTTGATAACTTTATTATTAAGTTTTACAAACATTTTATTATTAATTATTGTGACAGCTATTTTGGCGTTCAAATACGGGGAAAACACATCATAAATGTAAGAACCTAGCAGTATAGAGAGATAGAGATATTTAATTATTTTCTACCTAAATCGGTTTTACCGGTAATAAATACTTTTAAACACCGTCCAAATTAGAATTGGGTGGAAGTAAATAAAAGCATATAAGTAAGTCAGATTGAATATGGACTTGAACGCCGAAACAGCTGTCACAATAATAAAAACTAAATTAATTACAAATCTTAATAATAACATTATTAAATTTGATTTACATCAAATCTTTTAAATTGTCTAACCCCGATTACATGTAGTATAACATAACATTAATATGAAATGCAATACAATTTTACTTTTCCAAGTACGTATATATACATAAGTTCCATTTTTTTAATTAATACCCCTTTGATATACCTTCTATAATGTAAAATAATCCCTTTATAATGTAATAAAAGCAAATTTGGCTGCAGGAAAGTTTAGGCCGAAAATTTTTATTAAAAGAATATGTACGAATATTTTTATTTTATTGTATTGAATATTGTAATATGAGCCGACGACCTAATTGAAGCTAATAATCTATTTATATATATATAAAAATCAATGTAAGTTTGTTTGTTTGTCCCCGATTTTATCGAAAATTACATGACCGGTGAAAATAGCACAGTTTGCTTCTATTAGTGCCGGGAAGGTTTAGAAAGTAATTTGAATAAAATCCAATATGTAAAACTGTTGCTTAGTATGAAAATAATTAGTATGAAAAACATTGAACCCACCATGTTTTATTTAGGTTAGCCCATAGATATAACACTCTGGTTAGCCATAGATTGCATATTCAAAAGAGGAAGGTTTTTTTGGGTAAAATATTTTCAAAATGGAAAACACGAGTAGGAGCCTTTATGATTTAGATACATTTTGAAAAAATAAACGTTTGGAATAAAATAATATATTCAAATTAATGTTTCTTTATTTGGAGATAGTTACTTTTGCGCCCTAATGATAAGTGATAAATAAATTGACATCAGCGCTGTGATTTGCAACAAACAACTTATTACACAGTAAGTAAAGTTAAAATGTTCTGAAAACCATTCAAAATTCAGTTCCAACGTTAATCTTATGCATTCCATTCCAATGCAGACAAGATATTAAAATTTTAATTAAAAGCGAGAAGCTCCGGATCGCTTTTGCCTTACTCTATCGGGAAGCGTTTCAGTTTCTGGGAAAAGATCTACTACCAATCTACTGTACCAACTCCTATGTGTAGGTTTTATTGCATTCGACTGCCAACAAATTCAACCGATTCCCCGAGATAAAACGACTGCGATACGTCTCTAAATATTTATTTAATTATATTTTGCATTCAAATAATGCAATATGTGTTATGTTACGTTTACTCAGTGAGAAAATAAGTCGGATTTAGTTATAATATAAAATATTTTTAATCTATTTGTGTTTAATCAAGTTTTTAATATTTATGGTACCCTTGAAAACAATGAGCACAAACCCTTACATATAGAAAGAAGGGGTTGTAGATTAAATTTACTTTAACAATTGGAAATGATAAAACAAACGATTTATCCTAATAAAACACTAAGTAATAAAATAAGGAAAATTATTTATTCCCCACTACTCAGTATTTTCACATGACTTGAACAATATAACACAAGTCAATAGCTTGCGCGTTATTGAAAATCAATTAAGAAAACGGGCATTCATTTCTCAGTAAATTAGTTTCATCGGAAAATAATCATTTTAGGCATTATTAAATAAATATATATTTTTTTTTTATATGTGAAGTTGGGTAATAATAGGGTTAAATATAATCATATAAATAAGTCGTTTCAAAGTGGCCTAACCGCAGTTTGAAAATGACCATAAATGGAGTTTTACGAATTAAATACAAATATAAGTAATATCTATGGTACCGTTTTTCTAAGTAAATGTGTTTATACTTAAAACAAGAATTATCAAAATGGTGTTATCTTAAAACTGGAGTATTTATTTTTACAATTATTAATTACCTAATTTTTGTAATATTCGATTTTGTTGGTATAACGTTTGGGAATACGTTAAAATGAATTAATACTAGTACACTAATATTACTTATAAGGAATTTAGTGAAGCTGGAAGAAGTGAGGAGGGGAGGTAAATGCTTATTAAGAAGGCTATAAAGCACCTGGCTATTCACCAAATATGGATAAAACTAATTTTTAGCAATGTTTCGATTCTAATTAGTGGTTTTCACTAAAGCGATTCGGGAAGGAATGAGATGATAACATATTGTTTTTTAATGTAATAATTTCGTTTTTTTTATTTATATTTATTTATTAAATTAACGCCGGTGGGGTTTTCAAAAAGCTTTATATATAAATTTTTTAACAAGTTTATTATATTAATCAGTGAGAAATACCTAGACGACTTCTCCAGATATTGAAAATTATTTTATTATCCCCAGCCGATAATTCCAAATTGTAGTATTGATTATGCTAATGCATATTAAACCATAGAGTAGTATATTTTATAATTTGAACATTGGCAATGAAAATAAATAAAAATACAGATATAAGGAAGGTATTTAAAAATAAAACAGTAGTGTGAAAATATTTGGTAACAGTATAAACACTTTTTTATGACGGTTCTATAATATAAGAATTTATGTTTTGAAACATTCGTGCTATTAATTCTCTATTTCATTTAAATACGATATTATTTACATAATATGCTGTAACATTAAAAATACGTTTACAATATTATACTTTCATGTTGTGGGATTAAAATTGTCTTAATTAAAATTCATATTATTTCGCATTTCTGAACTGTATTTGAGAATATTAGGCAAAAATAAGATAGTCGTAAGGTTCTAACTACATAGTTATTGTTAGATATTATTGTATTCAGCTAAAGCACTCTGTTTCCTACGATTGTTTGCTTTAATTGCATTATTTTGCAATCGCTAAACTCCGCAGGGGGTACTTTAAAGGAGGAGACTGGGGAGGAATGAGAAAGGGATGAGATGAGTAATTAATCTTGAAAGAAAATTATTGAAAATATTTTCAAAACTCTTACGCAAAATAATAGCAAAATCAGATAAAAAAGCGGAATTAATGATTTGAGAAGTAATGAGAAAACAGAACCCTCATTTTCCATTTTTAAATCATACCATAAAACTAAATAATCCCCCCTCCCTTTCTCCTTCGAGAAACCCACTTCTTTCAGCCACGCAACATTCCCAAATGGGATGATATAACTCCACGGACTCCAGGCAGTTAGAAATCTTGCGGCTACGAGCCTTTGTCGAAAGATTGAATGTGTACCGATACTTCTTTAAAACAAATTGCCTACATGTGTCCGTAAAGCTTTTTTTAACTATAATTTTTCAATAAACAAACTTCACATAATCTTCACTCCCCTGATTTAAGATTTTACACCTGTTTGACACACCCCCTACCCCGTACCCACCCCCAGTAAGATGTTAATGCCCCCGAATCCTTAAAAAAAGGCAATTTCAAAGCCCGGACTAATCCCGTACTTGTTTAAATTATTTTTCAGTCCGTCTTCCAGTTTACAGCCGCTCCTGCCCCTGTCGTGTACCTGCTGTGTATGTGTTGTGTATTTGTCGCATTTTATTCTTTATTATTTGTCTTGTCGGCGTTAAGACCTACTGGAATGGGCAGATTGAAACGTGAGGTGCGATCTAATATCAAGCAATTTTTTCGAAACAATTTTGATTTTTTTGCTACACGGATAAGTAACATAAACTTCGCACTATAAAAAATCGGTTAATTTGAAAAAATATATAGATTCATGTATGTACAAGAGTAAATACGAATATATACAAATACAAAAATATATTAATTCCATAGAAACCCATTTTTTTCTGTCACTAATTATTACCAGGTATACTCATGCACTGTCCTTGCCTATATGGAATTTTTTGGTATGTATAGAATATACATTTTTTTTTTGAAGATGATTCAGTCAAATCGAAACTATTCGACATATTTATACAAAAATAAAAGTTGAGTTAAAAAAAGTTTCTTTACATTTGAATTAATTAAGTTCTTTATTAAATTCACGAAAAAATACATCTTGTCGCTTTTTAAAAATTTTCTATCATTTCTTCTTAAGGTTCATTTTTCTTGGGGTAAGGAAAAAATTATAGACTGCTCACCATTGACTAAAATACTACGTAAAACACAACTACAACTCATAAAACGCATATTTTATTTTATTTTTTCTATTTTCTGTAGGAGGAAGGAGTTAAGTTGGCGCTCCAATACTAATAAACTCCTTCCATAAGCAAATTAAATTCACCATGGAAATAGGAATCAACTCCACTTTAATTTTTTTAGACCTTACGTTATCAGTTATAAACAATAAAATAGATTTTAAAATTTACCGTAAACCCACTTATACACAATAATGGTTTCTCCGAATTTGAGAACCATCTCTTAGAAACAGACCACACATTCAATAAAAATACAGGCACTAGTTTACTGCATAAAAATGGAGGAGGCATTCGACTGGATTACTTGGAAGCGTTATAAATAAGGAAAACCAAAAACACTAATACTAGACTCATAAATAATCAAATAAATTAAAATAAAAGTCCAATTCTTATATTATTCAAAATAAACAAAGTACACACACTTCCCGGTCAGCAGGTACCTGCTGATCTCCCACCCTTGGCCCTCTACTCGCCTGTTTTTATCAATCTAAAACACATGCGTATCTTAGTTCATAGTTTAGTTGTATACTGCCCTGAAGAAGCTACGTTAGTAGCGAAACCCGGTCGGCAAAAGTATAAAATAAAAGTGATGTAAACAAAGTTATTGTTTTATTTTTTAAAGCAAAATATTTATGTTAGAGTAATTGTTTTCTAATATGCTAACTTTTGGCTGGTCCCTCCCAGGGGGGGAGAGAGGGCAGAACTGAACTCGCCCGAAAGAGGACACGGAGCATCGCGTCCAATTTATAAGCCTGATTTTTAAAAAGCACACAATTTATTTCGTTATTCTTTCCCAGGTAGCCACCCTATCGCGGATGCTACTCTAGGGGTGCCATATTACCCCAACCTCCCCTTTACTACCCTTAGATGTTGTATCAGCGAGAGGAAGCGAGAATTCAAACGGCAACTTTAAAACGTGTATTTTTTTACAGTTTTCATTTTATAACGCAATTTTTATTTTATCAATTTCCCTTCCGAAAGTTGAAAAGCCGTTTTTGCAAGAGAGAAAGTGAGGATTCAAACAAAATAGTTGTATAAAGGTGTAATACTTCTTTTTAATTTTATTTAGGTTTATTGAAATTTGTTAATTAAGTAAGCTTTTAGAAGGAACGCTGTCTTTAATTGCTACACATTATTCCTAAAATTATTATTTTATTGATTTTTAGAATGATTTCCAAAATAAGTGCATTACAAGTTTATGCATTTCGATTATTTTGTTCATTTAATTTTAGAAGCAACAATTTCATTTTACGCATTGGTACCTAGATTTTTTTCTTGATTAATTTTGTCTGGAAGGTAAATACATAAATTGCTCCCCCTCGTAGCTAATGGATTGCTTGCCACATTGTGTAAATGTATGTTATCGTGTTGTCGTGTAAAGTGTGTGTGTACTTGTAACGTTTTAATGATTTCTGTGTTTGTTTGCCAGAGTTTATTATTATTTTTTCATATAGAGACATATTGTATTTCATATCATATATAAAAATGGGATCTCTAAAGCAAATGTGTGGTAAAACCATGTATGATCGTGTGAAAATATTGAGATTCGTAAAAAATGCAAAGCCGATGTAAGCGTGATGATTAAGATTAAGAAAGGGACGCTTAGATGGTTTGGGCATGTAGAGCGAATGAGCGATGAAAGGAATGTAAGGAGAATATATGACGCGAATGAGAATGGAAAAAAGCTGGGGACGTCCGAGGAAGACATATCGAGTGAATCAAATACTCGAGTTGGGCCATGTCAGAAGTTGGAATAACAGAAGAGAATGTACGAGACGTTGAATGAAAGTGAGTGAAGCAAGTGCCAAGATCGAGTTGTTACTTATTTAGCTTTCTACCCCTGCGGTGAAACGGCAGGATGGTCAGTTAGTTAGTAAAGTGTTCTTATTATTAACAGTTTTGTTTCTCTGTATACTTTTTTGGTGAATGTTCTAGAATTAAAGTTAAACAGCTTTTTGTTTACCTTGTTTTGTATAATTTGTAATTTGATTACGTAGTTTATATTGGATTATGTATAGATGATATGCATTAATAATTATCCAAATGTACTGGAGAACCTTATGAAACACCACGGTTATTTAAGAAGATAATTTTTTATTCTATTTCTTATTTGAGTTTTTAATCCAGCAGGACTAGGTGGGTAGTGCAAACCCAGTCTGCCATATCACATGAAATATATACAATTTAAAAAAAGAAATGAATACAATAAAATAAATTTAAAAAAAATAATAATAATAATAAAAATAAAAAAGGTTAAATAAGAATATAAAAACACATGAGAAGAAAATGTGAAAAAAAATAAAAAAAAAATTTGAAAAGATAATTACATCAAAATAAAATGAAAAACATAATAGATGGTAGTAACATAGAATAAATGAAATTAATTTAATTTAATCGATCATCTTCAGGGTCGGTGGCGAAGTAAGGCGGAGAATGAGTGGACCCTTCCTTGAGTGAACATCGTCGTGGAACGCGTTTTTGAAGCACACCCTCAGCTTGTCCCATTGCGCTGCTGAGTATTGCAACCAGAGCTCAGATGTGTATAGGGCAGTGCAGTATGTCTTAAAAAGCAGTTTCCCGACATCATCGCTACAGTGGTAGAACCGCCTTGAGAGCATTCCGGCGCTTATATTGATGGCTCTTCTTTGTCGTTCCATATCTTCCATATAGTTCATGTCTTCTGTAAGGATATGCCCCAGGTATCTGGTCTGCGAGGGCACAAGCAGAGTATAATTTGGTACCTACGTTAATTATGTAATTTCTGTAAATTGAGTCATAGTATTGACTTAGAAATGTACTTAATTTTAATAGGTTTACCACATTCTACAATTGTAACTAATTACTTGTCCCATTGCTGCGCAAAGTATTACAAATTGAGTCAGGGTAGGAGAGTGTCATTTTCGATTTACAGATTAGATCAGAGGTTGTACTAGACCCAAGTACAAACCAATAAATGCTTATTATCGTTCGAAAAGACACGTGCTAAAGAAAATTTTCGTCACAACTTTTGGAATTTTATAAAACGGAAACCTTTAAATTAATCAAACAACGTAGATTTCAACAAAAAATGTGCTGAATTATCTGCAGCGTTTATAATAAAATAAGTGAACAAAGTTTGCCCGAAATTATAAGAAAATGGTCATTCAAAGCATTTTTAGCTCTTGATCGCCCCATAAGCGACTTAAATCGCCAACTGGTGGGCGATATTGCCCACGTTGGAAGTCACTGGTTTAGATCTTCGATATAATCTAAGATTGCGCAAATCTGTTACAATAATTTAATCGCTAGTGTGCTAAAGTTTTTAAGTACGTACTGCTCAATGGAAAAAAAGTGAAAATTGGAAACACTTGTGTCAGGTTTCATTTCAAGAGTTATCTTTATTGATTAGAAAAAGAAATTGTTTCAAAAAGTGTAGGCAGGTGCGATGCAATACGGAACGTGTGTACATACACACCTAAAAAAATCAAGTTAAAGTGCAACTCGATGTTCCAATTGCTAATTACCCGCCATAAAGTATCAACGACTGTTGCTAACAATAATTAAGATTATGCTCAGTCAAGCGGTGACTGAGAGACGCAGACTGAGGGAGACAGGCAAAAATAAGAGGGAAGAGGGAGCAAGGGATGATGCAATTCCCGACGATGGTAGGTAACGCGTAGAAGGGTAGGAAGAGATGGAAGATGGTAGATGGAGATCTAGATGAGACATTTCTGCGTTTGACATTCCTCCCTTTTGTCTAGCCGGCTGCATTTTGAAATTAAAATTATTATTCAAATTAACAATTAACGAATGAAAATAAAATAATGAATGATATGGAGATGGATGATGATAGAGATATTTTATAATCTAATTTTATAATATCGGAAATCCACGTTTTTTAGCTTTATTTACAGTTTTTTTTGCTCTGCCCTATCGTATTTTAGTGAAAAATGTTCTTTTTAGTGAAGTAGGCAGACGGCTTTGGTAGGAGGAAGGCGGGGAAGTACTGACTTTGTTAATTAACATAGCGAAAGTCATTTAAAGAAACGATGCAAGAAAAACGCAAATATCGATTTTAAATTGTGGTTTTTCACTATGGAAAGAGATGCCAATTCGCAATAAATGTTTCAAAGTGTTTTGCTTCATATTTATAGATGATATTTAAATATATAAGGAACAATATTATTGATCTAGTTTTTTTATTGAAATTATTGTGATTTGATTAATAATCTATTATTATTATCCAATGCTTATCTGAGGTTACGATTTTTTTTATTTACTTACCAAGAACAAGAAAATTTATTTGCAAATACAACTTTTTTATTGGTTTACGTGGTTTTTAGAGTATTTATTACATTACTCTTCATATCTGGTCACCAACCACGGCTTTGTTTAGATTCATAACCACCCTCCTCTTTACCAAATTGAGGATGCTATAGTCCCACTGGCTTTTTTGTACACATGTACGGATGATCATATTAAAAATCTACAATCTTGTGTTTGAGATTATTTTAAATATTTTTATTTATTTATTACATATATGTACACGAGTATGAACATTTGTTATCGACTGATGTATTGCTCCTATCACTAGGTGTGAAACGACTGTGTTGAGATGGCAATTGACAAGGGTGGTTATTCAGGTAGGATATTTAGATGACAAACAGATTAATAGATTACAATAAATTTTTTATTTCTTCTAATTTAAAGGTATAAAAGAATTTAGAAGCTGACGGGTTTATTGGAGGTGATCAATAATCTTACTTTTAATGGAACTTTCGTTTTGCGTATTACTAGGTAGGAAATCAAATGGCTTAATAGCATTGTATTCAAAAGGTCTTTGTCCATGAGAGGTTTAACAAACTGGAAGATTAAAGGATTTTACATGTAATTATCTTAGGGGTCTAGTGCTTGTTCTTTTTTCAAACCTATGGTTATTTTTAAATCGATGCAGCGGGATATTTTTTGAATATGTTTTTTTCAAGTTAGGAACATTTAGTTTCTTAAAAATATAATCAGTACTTGCCCTTAATGGAACTTTAAGAATAAAAAGATGAACATGGCTACATTTCTATCATTAGTAAGCCTACTAGCTTTGTAAATTCAAGACACACACATTCACACGATTTATCATTATAGCGTATGAACAGAAATTTCAAATTTATTGTTATTTGTGCGAAATACAAGAGAATTCACTGGATAGTGGGATAGTACCGAATCCGTTATATTTGAACTTTGTATTTCATCCCCCGATAAATCACCCTTTTAGCCTGATATCTGGAACCTCCCTGCTTCCTACCCTTATAACGCCTCGGCAACAAACACCATAACTTAATCCACTCAATGAAACCACCATTCAATTAAAAACCAATAATTTTGCCCTGGCTAAAACTATTATCTCAAAATCCACTCCGCTTAACCCGGCGAGGATGCGACAATGTGTCCAGCGGACCGAAAACGGGGTTAATTTTACCCTTATTTCTCATTATTATAAATCCTAATATTGCAAAAACACAGGGTGTATTGGTCTCTTAAAATCTGAATATACTTCTAGTTCAAGTTTGATCTCATCATATAAATAGAATGAAATACTTCATAGTCAGCATCTTGCTACTGGACCAAAAATCCAAGTGGTTTTAACGATGACAACAAAAAAAATAGTTTTTTGTAATGCTTCTGACTAGGTCATCAATCAAAATCATAGAGAGGGAAAGCAAATTTATGTATCAATTTTATTTAGATTGGTAATATTTTAAGATTAGAGTTTTGTTCAAACTAAGAAAGATGAGATGATGAACGGAGGAGAGGCAATTTTAGATGACGTTTGATAGAAAAGAGAAAATTAGCTATGTTATATACATATACGTTATTTCCCAGAATGAGAATTTAAATCAAATGGTATAAATAAATTTGTAATCGATCCGTATAGTTAAATTCTTCCAATATCGCTTTGTTGAGAAATCACTATTAAAAAATCAGATCTTACCGTTGAAGAGTTTTCAGTAGGACTTTTGTTTTTTTTTCTAAAAAAATGACACACATACCCGGTTTAACAAATAACCCAACAATGTTTATTATTCTGTGTACTCCCGTGATTAAATTCGGGGGTTTTATTCGATAAGGATTGAATCCGTGAAGCCTAGCTAAAAATTTGACCCCACAACTGTAAATTTCTAGATTAGAGATATTTGAACTTTTCCACAAGTTTTACTCCTATTTTCATGTGCGAATATTCTTTTTGATGTGATGTGTGAGAATGTAAAAACCTCTTCGTATACCTGAATAAAGAATGAATTAAGTTAACTAATTTTCTAGGTACCTAATTAACACGAATATACAAACACCCCTTACTCAAATCCTCCCCAAAATTACATTTCGACTCCAGACATGGTCAATATTCAATCGTACATTTGCAATAATAACATCCAGGACTTAAAGATGTCTAAATTAAGGTTCTGCCTGTTGTAAAACCCCCTACGATCTCTCGATTCTATCCCCATCCCCTCATTCTCCACCCGGCGTCCGTACTACCCCAAGGCTTTTCTTTGAAGGCTCTACTGAAGGCGGTGCTATGGCCGAAAGCTGAAAAGGGTTTCCATACCCCATTATAGACGGTCGCAATACAATAATGACTTAATAAATGTACCTGCGGGCATTCAAGGGTTGAAATTATTTTATATTTGTCACAAAAATTATGGTACGAATTGATTAGAGAAGAAACGCAATATGTTAATAAATATATATAAAAAAATAATATCTTTATTGTAATTACGTTTAACTATAACTGAAATACACGTATAATATAATAATCTAACTGTACAGTGGTTTATAAAATAGATATGTAAAAAAGGAAAATATAAAATAATATAATAAGAGTAATAAGTTGAGGTTTCACATAACCCGCCTCACTAGGCTAGCCTGTGTTGAGGCGGTAATTTTACATATTATTTTAGAATTTTATAATACCTATGAATATACACTAATATTAAGATATGCTCCGTAAATGGTTAAATCAATATTTTAGAATTTGAGTACATCGCTAAATGCCCTATCATTACTTTTAATCCAATTATATTATAACTAATTAAATGGTATACTCGTATACAGCATCTGTGTCACGAGTGAGTCCCATTGCTATTTCAAGTTTTGCATGAAACAAGCCGCGCAGCCGTTCCTCTAGATATTATGGCCTCAGTGGTAACGGAAGCTATGTAGACCGTATCAAGAATAATAAAGAGTTTAAATTCAAATTTTAATATTAGGGTTAAGGAACACCTAAGGTAATAATAATTATTCTAAATTTGCCAAACATATTTTGAAAACCAACCGTTCTTTTGATATAAATAAAGTTTTAATTTTTTTACATGCAAATGCAACAGGTTTACAATTAAACAAATTAGAAATTTTTGAAATTATAAAATGTGTTAGTTGTCAATTAAATATAATTAAAAATCATTTTTTTAAAGCTGTCTCTTGAATTTACATTAAAAATAATTTCTAAAATAAAGTTGTTATTCAATGTTTTAAAATATTTTTTTATTTAAATTTTTTTATTAATTATTACCTACTTTAATCATATTTTGTTTATGTTTATAATTTGTCTATTCTTATATTTATGTGTTCTATTTTATTATGTATAACATACATTTATTTTTAATTGTACCTGTCTGAAAATTCCCGTGAGAGTTAAACCGGTCCGATCTGAAATAAACAAGTGGTAGATTTACAAAATTTTTTTAATCAAAAAATTCATATTAACATGGAATTCCACCATGAAATTAAAAATACACCATTGTTTCAAAATTAGAAATAATTAAAAGTCAAATATTCTTATTACCCGAAGAAAGCTATCTGGAAGCTATTTGATGATGTGGAAATCAGCAAAGTTTACATACGTTTTTCTTTCGTTATCTAATAGTTATAATTTATTCTTGTGCGTACTTCGTTCGAACAGTAATATCACCCAATGTTGTTGTTTGTTTGTTTTTATTAAATTTATTTTTGTTTCTCTTTTAAATAATACAAAAGCATTTTTTTATTTGTCTAATAAAAATGTAACACTATGGAAAAAAAAATCTATCGTTAATTTGTTATTTTAAAAACACAAATGCCAAACTTATACATTTATAACCTAAATTTAATCTTATTGTCTTTTTAACTATTTGTCTAAAATGGCATTTTCATTCCTGTCTTACACACTGCCTTCTGTATTGATTTTTTCACCTGTTTTATAATAATGCATTCGAATTCTTTATATCATTGGCTGGATCTCTTAGGTCTGAATATATTATCTGATTATAATAATTTTAATATATTGATGCAGTACATTTCAATTTTTTTTATTATTTGACAATGCCTAAATCTGTCATAACATCACATTTTTTTTTTATTGTACATCCTATCCTTTACCTCAGAAGAGGTTTCACTTACTGA
This sequence comes from Halesus radiatus, assembly GCA_022606495.2. NCBI lineage: Eukaryota > Metazoa > Arthropoda > Insecta > Trichoptera > Limnephilidae > Halesus > Halesus radiatus. Next base: position 170,972 of record JAHDVE020009261.1, read on the forward strand.
GGTAGGTAATGTCAACCACATAATAATTAAATTATGTACGTAACATGTCGTACGTATATTTTAACATGCCGTATTGTATGTCACTGTATTGTATGTCGCACGATTAGAAAGTTTAATTCAGTATGCAGTATAGTGTAGTTGGCGCAGCCCTGGCTTCCGTATAGAACTATTGAAACCGAAGCGAAATTGGATATAAAATCACTTTGGCTGAAATAACTCAGTTTTGTCTGTGCTTTGATTCTCTCGGTAAACTGGGCCAAAGAGGACGCACGACGGGTGTTTTACCAAACTAGGAAGGCGGGATAAAATACAAGAAATAATCGTCATTTTTTATTGTATTCTACACATTATGATAGGATGTACACATTAACGGAACTTCAAAAAAGCTATTAAAACTCATGTATTTCTTCAAAAAATTACGAAATATCTTGTCAATTGAGGATCTAAATAGAGTATATTATGCTTTATGCCATTCTCATTTGTAATATGGAATTTTGAGATGGGGCTCAGCAGCATCAAATTACATGAAACCATTAAATACAATCCATAAATGCATCATAAAGACTATTTTAAAGGTCCCAATAAGGACGTCAACAATGGAAATTTATAAACATTTCAACGTTACAAGTATCATCTTAAAAATGTGAAAATGGCTACGACTCTTCATGATCATAATAGCAGAACAAAGCAACTAGACAAGATAAATATACCTAAATATACCGAAGCTATGAATTTTTAGCTGTAAAATTATATAGCAAACTCCCACTTAATATCAAAAAAAGTAATTCAATCAATAATTGCATTAAGTCCACCAAAACTTGGCTTAAGGAAATACCAGAACAAGAACTGACTACTATTCTCAAAAAAACGTCATAGAAATTACTGGAAAAACCCTACCCTAACCTTGAAGTTGATTTATAGAAGTCGCTGAAACCCCTTTATGCAAAACCTGGTCCGCCTCAGCACAGGATCTCCTAGTGAGGAGGACTATGAAAAAAAATCCAAAATATACATTTATTTTTAATATTTATACCTTACCTTAAAATGTCATAATTATATGGAAACTAATAAAAAAAAAATCTTATGCCGATTTCTCATAAATATGTATGAGTAATAGCGTTTTTTAGAATAAAGTTATGAAGCTGTGAGTTCTTGCTTGTCGTTTGGGTGCCATAATTGGTTTTAGAGCGAAAGTAACTATCTTTAAAAAAATTATTTCATTCCAAACAATCTTTTTTTGAAAATAATAAAATTCTTAAGTATATACCCACTTGGGTTTTCTATTTTGAAAATTATCTACCCAAACAATCCTTCTTCTTTTGAATATGTAATCTGTGGCTAACCAGAGTGGTATATCTATGGTCTGACTACAACATGGCGGGTTCAATGTTTTTTTACTAATTTTAAAATGTTATAGCAACAGTTTTACATAGTGGATTTTATTCAAAGTTTCCAAAACCTTTCCGTCACTAATATGAAGAAACTGTGCTATTTTCAGCGATACCAGTCAAGTAATTGTCGAGAAAATCGATGACACACAGACAAACATTTATTTATATATATAGAATAAAAGAGATTATTGTAACCTATGGAACGTATTGCTTTGCACTACCCCTGCATGCCCTCTGGAATAAATCGTTATTATTATTATTTAGTTAGATAATGGGAATTAATTGAGGATAATACCTGTAAGTCTTAAATTTGAAGTATGCTATCGAAAAAAAATGACATAAAACTGATCTAATTATTTATATAGTTCAATGGTAGATTGTTGTTCCCGGAAGACAGAGGTTCTGAGTTCAATTCCCAGATGCGACTAAGAATACCTTTTTATTTTGTGTGTTTTTTTCGGTTTCATGTTTCATTTGAAATTAATTCTTACGTTATTATTTTCGATTTTATCATTCGTCACTTGTCATTATTTTTAATATACTATTTGTCCTAATGAAGATAGCTTTGCTTTCGAAACATGTTGCTATTTATGTATTAAAAAAAGTGTTGCTAACAAAGTAATTCTTATTTATTAATAATGACTCCTCAAAGTGTTGAAGAAACTAAAAGTCTTATTTTAATATTTAATTTAGTGCCATCTGTGAGCGCGTATCACGTTTCGTTTGCTGTTAACGGAACGATTTTAAGAATCTAATCATTTGACGGTTTATCGTTATAAATAAACTCACCAATGGATTAAGATGAAACACGGTTGAGGGCACAATGAGCCCTCACAAAAACGGCTCTACAAATTATCAAATTATTACTAATATGGCCTGAGTGATAACGGAAGCTATGCAATCCATCTCCGTATCAAGAATAATAAAGAGTTTAAATTCAAATTTTAATATTAGAGTTAAGGAACATAAGTAAAAAAAAATAATTTTAGAAATTATAAAAAGTTTTAATAGTCAATTAAATATTATTAATAATCTTTTTTTTCAAAGCTATCTTGAATTTATAATAAAAATGATTTCTAATATAAATTTGTTATTCAATGTTTTAAAACATTTTTTTTATTTTCATCTTTGATTAATTATTACCTAGCTTAATCAAATTTGGTTTATGTTTATAATTTTTCTGTTCTTGCATTATTGTGTTCTATTTTTATCATTTGTCTATACTTGACATTATTATTTTTAAGTATTCTGTATATTCCTGTTGAGGAAAGCTTCGTTTTCGAAATATGTTGATTTCTATATATTGATGTAGTTGCGATTATAATCGAATTTTTAATTCATTCATTAATAAAGAGTTCATCTCAAGACAGAGTTACCTCGCGTTCCATCCTAAACCGCCTATCCCTGCAGAAAAAAAAACTATCAAAACCTATCAAAACTACAAAACGTCGACTTGAAGCGGTAATCCGTGTCCAGGTCTCACAGAGGGACCTACCACGTACTGCCGGACCACCGAGGCCAAGTCATGTGGATGTAATGACATGCTAACGCTCATGTGACTGCTGTTGTAGTTTGGGCGGCTTAATTCGCTTCTCACACACTCGTGCCCCGCTCGAGATAGCGTACCGTCTACACACTCTAAGGTAGTCGGTTATAGTTGATTCGACCAATAGTATCAGAATAGTTAATATTGTTTTTTGAAGTTCGCAAGAAGATTAATAAATCCTAAAGGTAAACATAGAACATTAAAGCCTTTATTTTACGAACATCACCTGTCAAACAATTTTTGCTTATTTTATCGCAGACAAGCTTTATTTTTCGTATCCTGTTTTTTAATTTATTTATATTGGGTACATGTGTATCTGCAAAAGTAATTTATTATCAATTGAAGTACATGTAAGTTGAAGATGCCGTTATGTTTGCCTGGTCAATATTAATTCCTAGCTAGACATATTGCCTGTTCTAACTAACTAACTCAGTCGTCTCCGGCTTCTTTTTCACTCCTTTTTTCGTTCATTCGCTCTACATGCCCAAACCGTTTAAGCGTATCTTTCTTAATAGTATTCATTACGCTTACATCAGCCATGCATTCTTAACGAATCTTAACATTGTTCAGACGATCATACATGGTTTTACCACACATTCGCCTCAGCATTTCTACAGCGTTCAGTTTATAGTGGGTATCAAAATATTGAGATAGAGGGTGTTTTATTATTTTTAATTATTGTTGTAACTCTTTTAGGTGAGTTAAAGAAACGGGGTGGAGAAAAAAAGAAAAATAAGAAACAGAAGAAAAACGACAATTATGTACTATAAAACTTAGATAATATTTTTTAGCAGGCTCTCAGTCTCCATTGTTCCCAGTTCAATAACATATAGGTATTTGAAAATATTTTTGCCGAAGGATGACAATTCACAGTTTTTAACCTCAGGGGAGATTGTATCGTTGATTTTTGGTCCAATATAGGTGTGTGTTTGTTGGTACAATACGCTACCGTATTGTACTATTGGGATTGTCAAATAATTTCTGCTACGGCTTCTGGTTTTACATATGTTTTCGATTTTACTAATACATTCTATATTTTTTGAACAGTTGTGACGACATTTTGCCACCCTTATATTGGGTATATTTTTTTGTTTGCAAAAATAACAACAAAATAACATAAAAGTTTGTATTAGTTAAAAAGAAAATTTCGATAAGCAAATAAACAAAGAAAAAAAAATAATCTCTTTTTAAATAATTTTGATATTTCTAAAAATGGTACTGAAAATCTTTTTCTGCTGTAAAACAGAAAAAAAAAACTTTATTTTTATTTTTTTAAATCGTATATTTTATATTTTATATCATATATTTTCTTTTTAATTACCCAGTCTGTCGACATAATAACCAAATTGCCCAATAATTAATCAATTCATTTGTTGTCTACAACACCAAAATGTTGAAAAACTCTCTTGCTTAATAGGATAATAGTTGAAATAAAAGTGACATTCGTTTTATAGTAAAAGAGGAAATTTAAAAAAAAATAGCCACTTATGTTATAATAAAATATATTTTTTAATCATTGAAGATAATATTAACAAATTTAAAATGAAATATAAAACCCTAAAACGCACCTTTCACTTGGGATTTGTTAATATTATCTTCAATGATTAAATATTACAATGAGGTTTGTAAACTTCAATAAGTTATTCCAATAAGTTGAATAACCAAAAATATATTTATTTTTTCTTCAAATGATGTAAAATAACTTTGTGGAGTAATATTTATTAAATCAATAATAATTACTTTGTTTAAAACCACTGTATTTAACATGAAATATTGATATTTACTTATTAAATACACTGGTTTTAAACAAAGTAATTATTAAAAAATGAATTAAAAATAATTTTGTATTCACCACTTTATTAATATACACATATCAACAAGTTTCGAAGGCGATGCTTTCTTCATCAGGAATATATAAAATACTATATATTTTTGTATTCTATATATTCCTGATGAAGAAAGCACCGCCTTTGAAACATGTTGATATATTAATAAAGTGGTGAATACAAAATAATTTTTAATTCATTTATTAATTATTATTTCTTCAAATAATCTAAAATAGCTTTGTGGAGCCATATTTATTAAATCAACAATAATTACTTTGTATAAAATAACTGTATTTTATGTGTAAATATCTCCATGTTTCAGGATGAAGAATTTGCCTAAAAATATATATTTGTTTAATTGTTTACCCCGAAGAAAGGAGCTTTGCTTCTGAAACATATCGATATTTACTTCGTAAATACGATGGTTTTAAACAAAGTAATTATTATTGATTTAGTATATTTATTTACGTACGGTCATTATTGATTCACATTACCTATTTTATTGGCACTGTTTCATATGAATTTGTTTCGTTTTTCGAAAACGAAATTTATTTATTTATTTGTAAGAAACAAACAGCTTTTAATACATATTTATATAAAATAAAGTTTTACAAAAGCTAAGCCAACACAGTTTATTACGCTAAAAGTGGTTAAGTGAAAATGTTTCATTAGAAAAAACAAAATAAGAAGGAAGGGGGGAGAGGAAGACGAAGATGGGATCGGGACAGGAGATGCTCTCGAAATAAACAATACAATGAATATATCCAAACAACATGTAGGTACCAAAAGGAATTCCGTTGTTTAATTCATCCACCAATGTTCACGTAAAGACCAGTTTATAAAAACCGCAGATCAGTATAAATCCAAACCCAAAGTAAAACCAACCCACAACATTTTATGGGCAGGCACAATCCACTCACTTGCCTTTAAATATTATATCATATCAAACAAAGGTATTTCCTATTATGACCTCAAATTCTATTTGGGCATTAACATACGAATTTATATTTTGCATCTCTGAACTTATAGGTATCCGCGTGCGGTGGGGAATACTCTACATATGGGAAAGGCTTTGTTGTTAGACCACCGATATAAAGGGTTAAAAACGAACCGCAAATTCGGAATACAAGGGTTGATCCTTCCTCCCCAACTCCCGGTCTAACCCGATCCACCCCTGAGCTGTATGTTAAATATCACATAATTCATCGTCGGTTTATTTGATCTTATGGTATCTTAAAATTATGAATAAATTTAACATAAACATTAATGCATACCATACATCCATACACTTCACCACAGAGTTTACTATTTCTGTGGATCGGATCTATCGTATATCCACACATTCGATATTTTTACTTTATGATATATTTCGAATCACATTATTAATTCTGCGTACTCCATTATAACGTCTTCATTAAATTTAAAAATGCTTTGTGGTGTCATTTTATATTCCATTACCAATTGAATAGGAAACATCCGATAGTATTATGATACCGCATGTTTATAAAATAATTGCTTCTGCTCCATTGCAATAATTGTCAAATGTGACATGTGATAGTTAACACGTGTGTCCCGGATTCTAAAACTGTATTTCGTTTCATTGTATTATAATTAAATTTGAATACATTCTTTAGATTTTTATAAAAAGTCAATAGATGTCTCATATAAATAAAAAAATCGGATATTAATCCGAGACACTGTCTAGTTTGAAATTGTGTTCCTTAGGAACTTTGTAATTATTATGAAGATAGCTGCCAATAATATGGGATTAAAAATGGAAAATAATATTAACAAATCTTGAATTTGAGATATGATATCAATGAAGATGGCATAAATTGAACTGGTCTCATTAGCTAAGTTGGTTAAGCGATTTCCCGGATAGGCAGAGATCCTGGGTTCGAGTCCCAGATGCGACTGAAACCTTTTTATTTTCTGTCGTTTTTCCGTTTTCATGTTTCATTTAGGTTAATATTATTTTCTACACTGATTCAATACAACACTTTTTATTAAGAACTGTATGAAAATAAAAAGTAGGCTTATAAATGTTCAAACACTACGATTATGTATTTTTTTATCTTATATTATGTTAGCACCTTACGATGGCCTACTATGACAAAGACAGGGAAAATATGTACTTCTAATATCGAAGCTAATAACGAATAACGAGGAAAATACTACAAAAAACGAAATAAAGGTCGATCTGGTGAAGAAGTGAAAAACAAAACACTTACCATGTTTTAATAAATAAATCATAATTAAAGATAAGAACTTTGATAGCACCACTGTTTTTACCTAATAAATATCATGTTTCAGAAGCAAAGCTTCTCTCATCTGAATAATCAATATACTCAAAAATAATGAAAAGTAGAGACAAATTATGAACAGATTATAAACATAAACAAAAATTCATAATAAGCGATGAAAGTGCGTAAGAAATTAATAAAAAATGTAAAATGAAAGAAAAAATTAAAATTATTTTCAAATATTGGATAAAAATTATATAATAAATAAAATCAATAAAATAAAAATGCATAAAAAATAGTAATAGTTATTGCGTACTATTGTATGGAGCTATCACTTTGTGGTTATCCATTATAATCAAATGAAACAATCAAACTTTGTTTTAACCACATTTATTTGTCATGCCTACTGGTTTCGGAACAATCGTTCCATCGTCAGAGCAATATGTATGTACTTTGCCCTGACGATGGAACGGTTGTTCCTAAACCGGTAGGCGTGAAAAATAAATAAGGTTAACACGAGGTTTGATTGTTTCTTTTCATCACAGTTATTACTATTCAAATTTATAATTATAATATGCTAAATATAGATATTAATGTGAAAATAAAAAATAAAAATTACTATTTTAAAAGCATGTATTATTAATTATATAATTGAAAATACACTTTGTATGTACCACTTTACTTAAAATATATAAATATTTCTACATGTTTCGATAGCAATGCTATCATCTTCAGGAATAAATTATTATTATTTATGTATTATTAATATATATTTTTTTATTATCAATTTTCCATTTTAAAAAATTCAGAATTTATATAATTGTAAACCAGTTGTATTCGTACGTAAATTTTTTAACCGTTATTAATAAATTATTATTATTTATGTATTATTAATATATTTTTTTTTATTATCAATTTTCCATTTTGAAAAATTCAGAATTTATATAATTGTAAACCAGTTGTATTCGTACGTAAATTTTTCAACCGTTATTATATGAAAAAAAATGATTTGTTTTCAAAATATCGTTAACAAATTCAGAATAATTATTATTTATTAAATCGTAGTTAAATTATAATCGTTAGTATTACAAAGAACCCATTTTGCAAAAGAAAATACATATTTATATTTATATAAAGAGCATAAAATCATTCCTGTTACTGTACACCATATACAAAGCATTGCATCCCCCACCCTTCCTGGCCCTCACCCCTATCGTACATTATCCTGTGACTACAGCAGGCTCACTGGCTAGGCCAAAGACATGCCTTCACCGGTGAAAATGTCAAATATTTCAGCTTTGATCCACTCCCTCTATCGCGATCTCGGCTAGGTACTGTGAACTACGTGTCTGCCGCTTGATTCCTGGAACTGAAGTTGAATCACGACCTTTGCGAAGGTAATCACACAATAATTCGAGTGTCACCCACAACTGTAAACAATTTCATCTTGAAAAGGCTGTAAAACATTTTTTCAGTAAGTTTTTACCTGCTATTTTACAAACAGTTTTATAGTCTCACGAGCTCATCATTAGGTATGTAATATTACGATGTTTTTAAGTAAAAAAAAAAAAAAATCTCACAAGATTTTAAGATTTTGTTTAAATTTCTAAATAATAAAATAATAATCTTTTAAGGTTGACCAATCAGTGGCTGATTTGGCAAATGGGGCGGGTTCCACCCAGGCGTCGTGAGTTCAAATATTCGGCTGGCTAAGTCCTCCAGCATTGCAAAAACAACATCTTGCACTTATAATTCAGTTATTTATTTATTTGTAAGAAACAAACAGCTTTTAATACAAATATACATACAAAGGAAGTATCACGAAAGGTAAGCCAATAAAGTTTCTTGTGCTAACAGTGGTTAAATACAAATGTTTTATTTATAAAGCTAACAAGATAAATAAAAAACAAAATAAAAAGGGGGGGGGGGGAAGGGGAAGATAGGATAGGGACAGTAGATGCTCTCGATACATGACGGATTACTTCGGTTCGATATTTTGAAAGGGTATTGTGAAGAATGTCGATATTGTGAGATTGTGCGTTATATTGCGCACAAATACGGGGAATTGATGAATTTATCCTAAGATTGGTAATGATGGTAGTAGGAGATTTTAAAATATTATCAGGTTATTTGTAACCCGGGAATATCTGTACATATTTAAAAAAAATTAAAACTCATTTAGATCATCAAAGTGATATGAAACCGAGATTAATTTTTATTTATTTTATTTATGTACGTATAAAAACGTACGAGGAAAATATCGAATTGCAGCCACCGAAATTTTAATTTTTTAGTGCACAAAAGAACGCGCGTCCAATTACTATCCACGTACAATACATACCAAACAAAAATACATCTCATGACAGAATTTAAGATAAACAATTAGTTAACGTGTCTCCTGATACCTTCAATGTTTATATCGAAGACATCAAGATAGATTTTATTTATCAACGCCATACCTAGCGTTACGCTATACTGAGCCAACACATCTGTTCTGCCATGTGGTACGCATAGTAGATCGTGGTGCCGCCCCTGGAAGCAGTTGTTTGGTACAAATAACTTATAGCACCCCGAGAGGTATGGACTTTCTATCAAATTGTGTATAATTTTGTACGCTGTTACTGCAAGGACCCCACTTCTTCTAGACTGGAGACTTTGGTGCATATATTGCGGGTACTCGCCGTGTAATCTCATGCATAAATACATGGGACATGTTTTTTTACATTTGTTCCAATATTTCAATATATTTTTTCCTGGTATGGGATTCATACAGTAGAAGCGTACCTACTCTTGTTTGGACCTTATAATGCAGTTGAACATAGAAGTCATGGCTTCGGGTTTAGAATATACGAGAATATACGGCTAACTGGCAGACTGCTCTAACCACTGAATTATTTTAATTAATTGATGATGAATATTTTTTAACATTTTTAAGAAAATGTGAATAAAGAAATTACATGTAGAATTTATAAAACGGTATTTAAAAGTGAATAAAAAAATATCTTATAATAACACCTTGTTATGTCGGTACCATTGCATTTGAAACATCTAACGTCACGTGTGCATTTTTTTTTGGATAGGTATCATAATTTTTATTTTTCTATTTTGTTTTGTATTTAAATGCGTTTTTTCTAGAGAATTCATTAATAAAGCAATTATCAAAACGGATGTTATGATAATGTTAATATTCAATACTATTATTATTCTTTGAGTAAAAGTTTCCAAAAAGGTACATAAATTTATTAATTATGTTAAGTTATGGTTAACTATGAATAGAATATAAAATTATGTACGGTAAAACTCATCCTTCTTTTGACATTTGACATCCAAACTTCAAAACCGACCGGTCTTATATTTAGAGCGTTTTGGGGGCTTTGAAAATTTGAAACCTTGAAAATGAAAACTATGAAAACTAAGCTTAGAAAAAAAACGAAATGTACTGGTATTTAAGTTTGAAAAAAAAATGGACCAGAGTTTCTTATTTTATAATAATTTATAAAATCAGTTTGTTATATTTATTTTGCAATACTTATTATTGGTGGCGAGGATCTTTTCAGATTTTGATTTGTTCTGAAAAGTTAGAAAGTTGGTAGCCTCAGTGTGTGATGCGAACTCTGCCAGATATAACCAAGGGCCTTTACGATCGAGATAGCAACCATTTCAAACTAACATTCTTAACCCATAAAAAATGCACGTATTATCTGACGAATCCTTTGTTGAAATCGACCCCTTGGAATAACAAGGTTCCATCTGACACGGCAATGCTATGCGATAATGAGCCTTAAAGTTACTCTCCGTAGAGCACATTTTCGCATGACATTGTTGTGTCAGATGGAACCTTGTTATTCCAAGGTGTCGAAATGATTAAAATGATCACGCGACTTCTTTGTACAGTCAGAACATCAAAATAAAGATTTCGTCAGTGCATATAGTCCAAAATAGTCCATAGCCCATAATAAAAATCCATCAAAAAGATCATAAATCCTATTACTTATCTACCTTCAAAGAATACTTACTAGCAAGTCAATACGTGAATATTTTTTAAACCCTTTATTTTCCTTTGAAACGATTTTCCTTTCAGCGTCAAGATAAATTGCCCGCAAATCCTGCAAACAGATAAAACCCATTTTGAACCGCAGAAAAAAAAACACTTCCATTTTGTTCTCTTTCATAATTCTTTGATAGCCCCATCAGTTCTTAATCGAATTACCCCTTCCAAAGGATTGCCAAAGAAACCGATTCCCCCGCCTTGCCGCGAAATTGAGAGAAAGGGGAGGAAAAAAAAACAAGAAAATACGAGGCGGGGGTAATGTTCATCACACAAAAAATGGGATTCAAACGAACCGAAGAATACGAAATTACAGAAAAATGGCCGTTTTACCTCATACCACCGGCCCCCCCGACTTCCCCGGAACTTTGTTATTGTAAGTTGCCCCCAGACTCCATTCTCCCCGCGCTGTACTCTTTACCTTTATTTTTATACAAGCAGCCGATGTGGATGGGAAATAATAAGTCGATTTTTTTTACATTTTCGTACAGGTAGGTCTATTTCACAGCAAGATTGCGAAGGGTTGCCGATTATGTACACGGTGTTTATAAATGTCTACATTTTATTCTAAAACATTTTATTCATTATCATTCCTAAAACTTTCCGATAATAAATACCTTTATTTTTCATCTAATGCCTTTTCCTGTCGTAGGTTTAGAGGTTGTCGTTTTTTAGTGGTGTTTTCGATTACTTAGTCCAAGGGAATTACTTATATATATGTTTACCTTCCACCGCCCAGATTATCTTATTTACTTCAATGTCATTTCTTACACTTCTACTTTTGTACGCTTTACCACTGACAGCAAGAGAAATAATCATAACAGCTATTTTATAATATTGTAAATATGTACGAGAATGTTAGTTGTAAGACTCTAGTTTTAAGCCATAGTTGTAAGTCATTTTACAGTATTGTGTATAAAATATGCACTTATTGGGTTCATATATGAAAAAAGTTTGTATTTTTGACAGCCTCCATGGTCAAGGGGTAAGGCTCTCGACTACGAATCCGAAGGTCAAGGCTTCAAATCCTAGCGTTCGCAATTAAATTTTCTTCAATTATTTTGCGCTGTTTCACAATTAATTAATTTTAAAATAATGTATAGTATATTTGCGCACATTTCAGAGTGTAATTGAAATTTCTTTTAGCCGTGTTTGGTGACCAGCTCTGAATAGCCAAGTATTTCTCCACCTTCCTCTTCCCCTTCCCAATACTTTCAGGCCCACAAAATTCCCCAATTGGGGATGCCATAGTCTCACTGGCTCTAGACAGTTGGGAGTAGTTAGGACTCTTGTGCGGTATTCATATTTAAAAAAATCCTAGTTATACCTACTTGTAGTCTAAATTGTAAGCCACTAGCTACGAGTATAACGTTTAACTGCAAGTCAATAACTATAAGTCATAGATGTAAGTCCCAAGTTATTAGTCTCAGTAGTTAATCCCTAGCTATAAGTCTTACTTGTAAGCCATTAGTAATAAATTTTAGCTGTAAGGTATTAGTTATACGTCTAAGTGATATGTTATATAAATTATTTGCAAATCGCCCCTGAGGTAATTTGCCCACGAAACCATATATATATATATTGCTAAATTCTACATCCTTCACCTCCTCATCTTTTTAATATATTTCGTTAAATGGTAATATTTTATTTTAATAAATAAAACAAACACTTTCTTTTAAAACACCAATTTACTTTTAAATCATCACCAACCGATTTCGCTTATCCCAAGCTACGTCAGGGGAAAATTTGAAACTAAGCAAAAATATATGTAGTTGAGATATACAAAAAGGAGATATATATAAAACGATACAATGGAACAGTGAGACAGAGATATGCTTACATGTAGCATAGTGGGACAATACAAAAAAAAGAAAAAAGAAAGAAATGTATTTTTTTGTTTAAACCACTATTTAATAAATAAGTATCTATATCTTATTTTATTACCTTCGTTGTTCCTTGATTTTATTAGAATTTCTATATTGTAATGTACGAGTATAACAAATATTGCATTGTATATATTTTTTATTATTTTATGTCACGTCATTATTTTTGTACGAACATCCAATTATGTACCTCTTTGTCTTTGTTTATAATTTGTGTATGCTTATGTGTCATTATGTTTTTTAGTAAGCATTGTATATCCTGAAGAGGGAACCATTGGTTTTAGAACATGTAGTTATTTAAATAATCAAAATAGTTGTTTAAACAAAACAATTTTTATTTTTTAAATTAAAATAATGTCACAAAGCGAATTAGCTTTTATTGAAGAAATGAAGATGTTGTATTACTTTCTTCATTGCGTACCTATGCCACTGTCTCCCTGGTTTTGGACAGATGTTTATATATATATATATTTTTTTTTATTTAATACTTTTTCCGAAAAACTTCCGAAACGCACAGTAAATTCTTTTATTCGACAAAGGAAAACTTTCTGATGTGATCTGCCTGCGGACTTTGATTTCGCTTTGACAATTAAGGAATCAAAATCCATTTTTAATTTGCTGAAGTGATTTATAGCCTTTGAAAAATAAAATGATTTTTCCAAAAAAGGGAACAAAGTGAAGGATTGTGGCTCACTTAACATCAGAAGGCTTTCATTTATGATCTGAAAGTGATTTGATTAGTTAAAACATTTTAATGGCTCTCTTTTTTTAAGTTAGATGGAAACCAGCGGAAGTTATGTAGATATTTCAACCCACTTTATACCGGAAACCTTTTTAGGAATTTCGTTATAAAATACAGTTAATTTCTATAAATGAAATCTGCTACGAATTATGAATAAAAAATATCATCCAAATGCTGTACGTAAATTAAAGCATGTAATATATTAATTTTTATTGTGTATTTGTAAAAAGCATTAACTTTGTGGCTCGCCATAATTTACAATAAAAAACACATAAATTTGTTGTAGACCACTTTTATTTTATTAAAAACTTAAGTTTTAATATTCTCCTGATGAAGGAAGGGTGCTTCCGAAACCGGTAGAGTTTTGATAAAATAAAAGTGGTCTACAACAAATTTATTTGTTTTTTTATTGTAAATTTTTATTGTGTTTAATTCGTAAAACTCCAGTTCATCTATTTTTTCGTGTAAAGATGATAAATTTTAAAATGTTATTAAGTTCTGCAATCATCTTTTTTTTCGAATTACTGCGACAGCTGTTTCGGCGTTCAAAGCCATTTTAAATAGTTTTAACCCACGTTGCTATTTACTTATTTGATTTTATTTACCCCCACCCATTTTTAATTTTTATGTTGTTGTAATATTTTCGATAAGCACTGGTTTACTAAAAAATAATGGTTAATGATGAAACAGATGTCACATCAAAAGAGACTAAAATACTTGCAGAACAGATTAAAAAAAAAAAGCATTTAACTTTGAAAAAAAATTCTAGATATACTCGTACTTACACTGCCATGGATTCATTGTCTTCGTGAAGTAGCACTCTTATATTTAATTACGGTGTTGTCAAATGACTTCCCTTCATCTCTTTAAATACAGTCTTCTATCGGAGTTCTAAAAGTGTCAATATTTATAAATTTTCTATTGTCGGAGATCGGATAAATATTGTATGTTTTTTTGTTCACTCTACACTGGAGTAGACACTATACATTTTCTTTAATATAAAATAATGCATTTAGGTTTTGAAGATAGAATGTTGTAAGAAGGGATCAATACAAAAACTGGACATTTTTCCACATCCGAGATGTTAAGTACAAGAACAAGTTCTAAAAATGACCCGTTCTCATACGTGAAACAACAGATTTAATGATATCTTAGCCACCGATTTCATCTGGTCGATTTCTCCGATTTCTAATATTATTCTTAATTGTTGTTCACATTGTTGGTTGTTATCTTTTGGTATGACTACAAAGCTCTTCGTGAATATATTTGCAAACAAGATAGTGTCTCAGATATACCTATTCGATTTTTTTCTGTGTCTTTCTGTTTCATGTTTCATTTAAGATTTGTTGATATTATCTTCTTCAATGACTAAATATTACAATGAGGTTTATAAGCTTCAATAAATTGGATAAAGCATTTGCTTACGCCTGAGTTTTATATTCAGGGTCGCAATTTTATACTCCGATGCGACGAATTCAACATCTGGGGAACAAATACTTAGATGTTGTTGATATATTTGGTACATCATTGTTACAGCATAAACATACATTAGTACGGTTTATTTCGAATAGAGGTAGGTTATTTGAAACTATTTTTATCTGGATAAAAGTGTGAAATTCTTTTCTTTCTTTTTTGTATTATCTATTATAATATATACCTTTTCAATATTATTTCCAAATGTCCATATAAAATCCCGTAATGGGCGTAAATAAATATTCTAAATATCTCGTTTTACGGTGGCTACGAAATTCAACAGTAAGGTGCATTTGCGTTGAATAGGGCTAGCAGGTGTCACTGTTCATAGTATTTGAGAGCACTGTACATTACCAGTATTTTGGAGAATGCTAGATATGCAATAGCAATGAAAATAATTTTAGTTTGCACCGCTAAAACTATTACCTCAAATTACGAAGTTCCTGCATATATTCAGTCTTAATTACCTTCGTCGCATTTTCCCTTAGCCGTGATACGTTGTACCTTCAGTATTATTATCATCTGACCGTAAATCTATCCCTCGGCTTGCAGAAGGCCGAGCGCTTTCAGCAGTAACTCCCACCCCTGATACCTGCTAGTAATAATTATCAAGGTAAAGTATGCTCCAGTGTGGAGACCTCTGACCTCCGAACCGTTTGACCCGCCGCGCAATGGGGATGTTGGTGCGGTCACCGCGGAATTCGACGGAACATCGAGTTGACCGTTACTTTGAGCTGCAAATTGCTAAGAAAATACCTGCTGGCTATCTACCTTTGAATATAACAATCTGTCATATGAAAGTTGGGTGTTATATTGATTATGAAAGAGCTGAAGCCTTATTCCGTATTTTGGTGAAAATCACTAATTTATTTCCCAATCTGTGCTTTGTATTAGATACTTATTCCTATAATACGCCGGAGCAAATTGTTAACCTCGATTATTTCATATTTAATAGAAATTTTATAATGTTATTATTAAGTTCTGCAAGTATTTTAATATTTATTATTGTTACAGCTGTTCGGCGTTCAAGGCCGTTTTCAAACTGTGGTTAAACCACATTGCGCCGACTTACTTATACGATTCTATTTTCTTCCACCCAATTCTAATTTGGAGGGTGTTTAAAATGATTTGTTACCGGTAAAACCGAATTAGTTAGGTAATAAGTAAAATTCTCTATTCTGTGATTACATTTCTAATGTGGTTTCCTCGTAATTAAATAACATAGTTTTCTTAATTCATTTATTTAAATGTGTTATATTGTCTTGGTAGTATAAACATACTGATAAGTGGGGAATAAATTATCTTCCTTACTTTATTAATTAATTAAAAATAAAAACTAAACTTTATTTATTAGTTAATAATAAAAAACTAAAATATAAAATTTATAATAACATTATTAATTTGAATTACATTCATTTTCTTTAAAAATTAAATGGAGTTCTACGAATTAAGGACAAAACAGTTTAATAATTAATTAATCGATCACTTCATTTATAAATCAAATAAACTTATGAGGCGTATGTGTGTTAAAACCATCTATGACTGTGTGAAAAATGTGGAAATATGCAAATAACAAATAAATAATAAAGGCTGATGCAATCGTAATGAGTAAGACAACAAAAGTGACTCTTAGAAGACTTAGGCATAAAGGGCACATGACGAAGGAGAATATGACCCAATTGTGAATGTTAGAGGAAGTTGCGAATGCCAGAGGAAGACTTGGTACGATCAAGTGGATCAAATACTTGAATACGGTCATGTGAAGAGTCAGAATGAGTGCGCATGAGACGCATGTATTAAATTGAATGAAGCAATGAGCTTGTTCCAAGACCGATCAAGGCAGTCCTCTCTGCCCACCCCTGCGAGGAAACGGCCTAATAGTTAGTTAGTTTAGTAAGTTTGGTGATTTGTTGAAAACCCAAATAAATTATTCAAAATAATCTCAAAAGCAGAGAAGACATGATGCCACTTTCATCCATGGATAATTTTGTGTACAGAATTTTAACGAAAATATTTTTTTTCCTCTAAAACGCTTAAATTAACCGCCCTACCATCAGGTAATTTTCTGACAAATAGGCAAAAAATAATCACTTTTTTTTTGGTCTAGATACTTTGTCAAACAAGCGACCGCACGCTTCGCCTGTCCTTGAAGAACTCCTTGTTTAGACTTGATGTCCGGTATTATTGGGATGCGCGCGTGGTCATTATTGTAGGGTATTATACGAGGTGTGTTCAAAAGGAAAGATGAATTACGAATTTTTTCGAAAAGTATTTATTTATTCATCAATATCCATTTTCTCCCCTTCAAAGTAATCCCCCTCAGAAATAATGCACTTATGCCAGCGCTTCTTCCAATCCTCGAAGCACTTCTGGAATGCGTTTTCGGTAGGGCCATCAGCTCGTTCTTCGATTTTGACTTTATCTCATAAATTGTGGCAAAACGCTTTCCTTTCATTGGTCTCTTCAGTTTCGGGAATAGGAAAAAGTCGCAGGGAGCCAAATCTGGTGAATATGGTGGTTGAGGCATGATTACGGTGTTGTTTTTGGCCAAATAATCACGAACAAGCATTGATGTGTGAGCTGGTGCATTATCGTGATGCAAAATCCATCATTTGTTTTTCCACAATTTTGATCGTTTGAGCCGTATTGCTTCACGCAAACGTTGCATAACTTCCTTGTAGTATTCCTTATTAACCGTATGACCCGTTGGCAAGAACTCATGATGCACAACGCCATTGCATATATTATTTTTGTGTTTGTCAAGTGCGTATGTGATACGAGATAGCGTAGATATAGATATAGATGTATAATCAAAGTTTGCGTATCACGTACGTTCATATGCATATATATAATGAAGGTAGGTTAAACTCTAAATGAAAACCTAGTTTGCATCTGATTTTTCGCAGACAAGAACGAGATACAGTTTTTTTTTGTGTTGACAGACAAAGAGACTAGCTCTTATATCGCATAAGTTCTTATTATCGTATTTAAAAAAACACACACACACAAAAATAGAAAAAAAAATTCGTCGACAAATTTGTAGCGTCATTATTAATGAAATAAATAATAAAAACTTTGTGTAAACCACTGATCATAATGTATAAATAAATACATTTTTCGGAAGCAAAGCAAAGGATAAAAGATGTACTGAAAATAATGACAAGTATAGACAGATAGACAAATTAAGAACATAAACAAAAAATTAACAATGTTATGAAAGTAGTTAAGTAATTAATTAAAAATATAAAAATAAACGAAAAAAATATTAATATTAATATTAATATTAATTTTATATTAGAAATTAAAAAAAAGGAAATTATTTTTATTATTAATATAAATGAAATCAAGAAAATAACAACGCATAAAAACTAAAATACTAATAGTTTATATTAATAATATTCTAAATCCAGGTATTTATGTGAAAATAATTTTAAGGAATAGTTATTTAATAATACTTAATTGTTTATTGATTTCTTATTTCTAAAATTCCGAATTTAACTAATTGTAAACCAGTTGTATTCGTATGTAAAAATTTCAAACCTATATTTATTTTTAAAAAAAAAGATTTGTTTCCAAAATATGGTGGCCAAATGCCAACATTCCCAAAAAATTGTTTTTTTTCTTTCTTTGTATGGAAATTATTTATACAGTATCGATTTCTTCCCCTTTCGGCCATAGAACTCCCCGTAGAACAATGCGAACAAGTATAACTGAAAGCCATAATCAAAAGCTCTCGTCATAGAAAAAGGGTTGTATTTTAAGAGTGTCCCAACCCTTTACTGTCTATTCTTCCCTTTATCGCAGCTTTCCCTTTGTGGGTCTATTGGAAATAATTTTTGTGTAATTTGTGATCAAAACTTTGGAATTATTCCAGCCTTTGTTCAGAAAAATAACGTCGGTATTACAAAGTTTAATGGAAATGAAAAAACATGTTTTCTTTCGTTGGAAATATTCTAATTTTGGCGGTGTCAGTAAATTGGTAAAGGGAGATAAGAATAATACTGTTTTCCGAGTAATTGAAACAACGTACCGTGATATAAACGAGCTTTTCAGTTGATGTACACAAATAGGTACTATGCGCTTTGATTGAGGCTGATAAATTAATATTTTATATATATATATATTTTTTAATATGTATTCATCTATAAAAACACACAATACAAATATAAGGGTGTTACTACTGTGCAGTCTCGCTAAGAAATCCTGTGTTAGGGGCACGCACAGTTTACAGTTTACAGTTTACAATTTGCAGTTTACAATTTCAAACATAATATTATCATTAAAAGATTAAAAAAATTTAATTAACAATGTACTATTGAACGTGTAAAATTTTTTTGTATATGTAAATTTATGTTGTGCCGTGTGGGAAAGTATAGCAGCTTCGTTTTTGTTTTTTTAAAGTTGAGTATTAATGTGAGATCCAACAGAGGGACTCCTGTGGTCCTTAAATGGGGGAATGTGGTGGGTACCCCCAACTGTACCATTACAATATAATATAATAAAAATAGATTCAGTTAATTGGTAATAGAGCTAATAATTTTTTTTTAATATTTTTATTTTATTTTATTATTGATATTGAATACAATTTAATTCAATCATTGTAGAAAATAATATTAAAATAACCTAAATGAAACATAAAAGCGGAAAAAACGTCAGAAAATAAAAAGATTTCGACGGCCTCCGTGGTCTAGGGGTAAGGCTCTCGACTACGAATCCGAAGGTCGCGAGTTCAAATCGCGGCCTGCATAAGTAAATTTTATTTAATTTGTTCTGTTTCACAATAAATTCATTTAAAAATAATGTATAGTATATTTGCGCACGTTCCAGAGTGGAAGATACTCTCAGTATCGCCCCGGTGAAAGACCACCATTCAGAATTGAAACGTTGCTTAAAATGGCTTTTAGCCGTGTTTGGTGACCAGATCTGAATAGCCAGGTATTTCCCCACCATCCCCTTCTCTTTCCCCTTCTCCTTCCCCTCCCCAATACCTTCAGCCTCACAACATTCCCCAATTGGGGATGGCATAGTGTCACTGGCTCCAGATGGTTGGGAGCAGTTGGAACTCTTGTGCGGTATTCATTTAAAAAAAAAGGTCGCATCTGGGACTCGAACCCAGTACCTCTGCTTGTCCGGGGCAACCGCTTAACCGACTTAGCTAATGAGACCATTTCAGTTTATGTCATCTTCATCGATAGCATATCTAAAATTCAAGACTTGTCAATACTATCCTCCATTTTTAATCCCATATTATTGGCAGCTATCTTTATAATATATTCTTTATCTCATTAGCTAAGTTGGTTAAGCGGTTACCCCGGATACGTAGAGGTCCTGGGTTCGAGTCCCAGATGCGACTGAAATCTTTTTATTTTCTGTTGTTTTTTTTCGGTTTCGTGGTTCATTTGGGATGGGTTAATATTATCTTCTTTAACGATTAAAATTTAGTTACTTTGCAACAAAGGTAAACAATGTATTTTCACCCAAAATTAAATTTTCTTTGGTCTAATGTTGTTTTAGTGAAATGGATAATAATGAATTATGCCCTTTGGAACTAGAATCGCGAGCAGTTTGGACAGTGTCAAATAGAGTTCTGTGTTTAAAGAGATCTGAATTAAACTCAAATCATTTATTTACATGATGTACTCGAATATCTTACGATCATGTCGTCCTAAAAGCTTTTAGAAGTTATTCCGAAAATATTCCAGATAAAAATTAATGAAAACTCACATAACGCAAAATGAGTCAAAGGGTGAATGGAGAATCCATTCTCAGAATCTGATTCGAAAAATAATCTGATCTTGTGAACAAAAAGCATTGTGAGAATGCCAATAACAAAGCGCATTTCAGAGGTAGGAGTAAAGATTGGTAGGTGTGAAGTTCTCCTGCCCAGATCAAAAAACAACTATAACACTCCCAATCAGACAACAGTCTTAGGCTATAGGAAATGAGGGGGAATTATGAAAGCTTGAAAGTATTTTTATTTAAACATTTTCAAAACATGGCTATCTGTCGTGATTGATTTAATGGCAATGGTAATCACGAAAGAATTTTTCATTTGGGAACGAAGCGAAAAAGAATAATGTGTCATTTTGACTAACACTTTTGAATAATGACGAATCTCATTTATGGAGATAATTTCTAACTGTGCTGTATCACCCATCATAACATTCCTAAATGTTCCTTTCCTAAAATCTAGCAAGATCTTAAATAGTTAAAAACCGAGATTAAATAATATCTCCAGTAATATGTGTTTTCCAAAATTATGTCCATATAAATGTCTCTAATAAACAGTGTTTATCTCAAGTGACCTGCCATTAATGCATGCTCCTGTATAATATTATCTGCCTATAAAAAAATAATTATATGTATATTTTAACGCGGCATCACGTTCATTGTTCAAAATGAATTGTACATATAAATTGGTATTACAGATCTATGAACTGATGAATATATTTGCTGGCCATATGTTGTAATAACAGATTATCTATAGTTGGTAATAATATAGCATTAAAAAAAAAATTACCTCACCCTTGAGGTGATTTTTCACGAAAACAGCGCTATACAATTCATACAAATATCAGTATTATTAATATAAATTTAGTCCTTCATAGCTCACTGTGGTTTAAATTCGCGGCCTCTAAGCTGATGTTCAAAATCTCACCATACGAAGTTTATCATAATTAATTTCTTCAAAATGTTGGCATTCACTTTGTGGCGTCATTATTAATAAATGAATTAAAAGTTACTTTGTAATCACCACTTTATTAATATATACATATTAACATGTTTCGAAAGCGATGCTTTCCTTATCAGAAATATACTGAATACTAGTATTAGGATTATCATAAATGTTTACATTTATTAAATCACCGATCATTACCAAAAAAATAACAAAGCTTAACAAAAAAAAACGAGCTTCCATACAAGCATTCACGAATGCTACGTTTGTTTGCAAATTCGTAACAAACTGTAAGCCAATATGCTAGCTTTTATGCCTTCTGAGCTTTGGCATTACATTTTCGCTACAAAGCGAGCTCCCGTTTGCCGAAAACTTTTTTCGGCCCCCGAGCCCCCGCCCGACTACCTGCCATTTTTCGATGGCGAACATTTTCAAGCTAAAGGTAAATTCTTTCAGTTTTCGTACGTTTTACTCTTTCCGCCACCCCATTTTCACCTGAAATTACGGAATGAAATAATGCGCTAAGCTTGTCGCAAATACGTGCAGCAGAAAAACTGCTGGAATCTTAGCTCGGATGAGGGAAATAAAAATCGTAAATCCTTTATCCTCAGTGTGAAACAGAAAACAGTCAAAGTAATAAACATTCTAGAGTAAGTGTAAAGATAGGTGCTTGGCTACATTGAAGTACTCATCATAATATTAATGACAGTATTTTAATATCTTCTATAACAAATAATGTTATCCTCACTGAGATTTCCCGTGCTGGCGATTTCATTTAGAAAATATGAAATTACATTATATTAAAGAGATGTGCTTGATGAAAAAAAAAACTGTTAATTGGAAGTTTTAAGTGTAGTTGAGTGGTTTCAGTGTTAGTCTGTATTTGGTGTTAATATATTTTCTATTTCAGATCTCTCTATATAACGTATCCAGTGTTTTAATTGATTTTTAAATTTTTTATGGTTGTTGTAGGGTTTAGTGTCATAGTAAAATAAGTTTTTTTGTCCAAATGTTGTGTTTGTGATTCCTTGTTGTATGTGTTCTTGATTTTGAGATCTAATGTTTCTAATATGTGTGATTGTTGTTATTTCTTGTTTTTGGTATTTATGAATGTAAAGTAGTATTGTTTTAGAGTATAATTATTTTATTGAATTAATGTTAAATTTGTTGAAGATTTCGTCAGTGCTACTACTAAAAGGGACTTTAAGTACATTTTTTCTAGTATATACCATGTTGAAATCTGGTCAAATAAAACTTTGAGATTGTTGGGTTCTATATTAAGAATGTGTAGCAATCTAAAAACATTAACACGATTTTTTTTGTCAATAAAGTACAACTGAACAGTATTGGCACCAAATTGTGCTTTTCATTATCTCAAAATAAAAATATTTCAAACACTTATTAACTTCAGAACAGGTATTACAATGCAATTTATCAATTATGATTATCTCCTGTCACCTAAATTTATTAAAATTATCAGAATGTCGAATATTTAGTGACTCACTCAATAAATTAATTAAAAATTACTATGTATTCACGACTTTATAAATAAACAGTATATACACATATCAATATGTTTCGAAAACGATGCTTTTTTCTTCAGGTATATATAGAATACTAAAAAATAATTATGTCAAGTTCAGGCAAATGATAAACATAGAACACAATAATAGACAAAATATAAACATTAACAAATTAAAGTAGGTAAGTAATTAATCAAAAATATTTTTTTTAAATATTATAAAACATTGAATAATAATACTCAATCAATTTCTGTTTTTTTATTTATTGTGTCTATTCTAACATTATTGTGTTTTATGTTTATCATTTGTCTATACTTGATATTATCATTTTTAAGTATTCCATATATTCCTGATGAAGAAAGCATCGTTTTCGGAACATGTAGATATGTGTATATTATTAAATTGGTGAATACAAAATATTTTTTAAATCACATGTTTAAGTTGACGTCTGTAATGCAGCCCTTCTCTCTATGGTACAAGTTTTTTTTTTTTACATGAATACCGCACAAGAGTCTCAACTGCTCCCAACTGTCTGGAGCCAGTGAGACTATGGCATCCCCAATTGGGAAATGTTGTGAGGCTGAAGGTATAGAGGAGGGGAAGGAGAAGGGGAAGAGGAAGTTGGGAATGCCTGGCTATTCAGATCTGGTCACCAAACATGACTTAAAGCCATTTCAAGCAACGTTTCAATTCTGAATGGTGGTCTTTCATCAGAGCGATACTGAGAGTATCTTCCACTCTGGAACGTGCGCAAATATATCATATATTATTATTTTTAAATTAATTAATTGTGAAACAGCACAAATTAATTAAATAAATTTTACTTGCGCACGCCGGGATTTGAACCCAAGACCTACGGATTCGTAGTCGAGAGCCTTACCTCTCGACCATGGAGGCCGTCAAACAACTTGCTTATACTTAACATTCACTATTTCAAATGATATTACGTAACGTTTTAAACCAAATTTGAAAGAATCCAAATGATAAGTGATAGGGTTAGTAGCCTTTTTCTCGTATTCAGATAGAGGTGTGTATATTGTTAGATGTATGGGTATATGTGTGTATGTTCATGTGTATGTGTGTGCATATGTTGTGTATATGTATACGAGGTGTGTTCAAAAGAAAAGGTGAATTTTGAATTTTTGCGGGCTGTGTACATTCGATTATCGTTTTTTTTTTTATCTTGGTACACATATGTTTATCATATGTTAGCATTATCAGCCATTTTGGATCAGTGGTTTGTTTTTGATAACTGGAAAGGTTAGTCACGTTTATGGGTGTTCTTCGATTTTTTATCATCAGTCATCAGTCCGATTGAAGTGAAATTTTAGATTCGCTTTATTTTATATGTCCTCATCAGCATTTCTTCTTCAAAAAAAAATTATTCTTTAGTATGGTGATGTAATGTATCAACTACATGTAAATGTCTCCATTAAATATCATCTATTTTATAAATAAATAAGTGCACAACAAAAAGTGAAATATGATTATTAATGTACATAGAATATATTCTGAAAGGTAATAATGATAAATAAAAAAATACTACAACAAGATCTCGATATTCTATTCATATTAAATAAATCAATCATTTTACAATATTTAACAATGTTTTGCGAAGTGCTGTTTCGAAAAAAGTTTTGTTTTATGTAATATATTATGGTGATTAATTACGTAAGTAATATATTTCTAAATATACTGTCCAAATTATTCGTTCCATTAAATGGTGTTAAAATTGTCTATAAAAATAACTGTTTCAATAAAATTTGTAAGAATCACCGGAGACTCCACTCAAAATAATAAAATTTGCCGATTTACATTATGTATACATTATTTAGGTGAAAAAAATATTAGTCAGAACAGCGTTTTCTTCTAAAAAATTCTTACCAGAAATTTCTTGAAACAATAAAGATCGGAGAACCGTAGTTAGAAATTTAAATAAATGCTTTGCTTCATGACTAAAATTATTGGTTTGCAATGGAAACACTAGGTGGTAAGACAGTGGCGTTCAATTATGTAATATTGCAATATTTCTAGAACGGTGGAATTTTTTTTAACGTACCCTTTAAAGCTGTCATAGGCAAAACATACGATTTTCTTATTTATTTTTTTTTAATAAAAAAAAATGTTTATTATTTTTTTTTTAAATTTGATGTTAATCAAATTTAATAACGTTGTTATTGTTCTGCAAGAATTTTTAGTTTTTATTATTGTGTACAAATACAAGACGGTTAAACATTCATAGATGTTAAAATGTAACAACAGAATTAACTTTTACTCAAGTAATTTAATATTTCGATGTCATCAATTCAATTTAAATTAATAAACTATATAACAGTGAACTTGTGAAAGTTCGTACAGTGTTTTCCGGCACAATTTCGGTAGGTACTTGTTTAGATCATCTTGCAAACTAAAGGCTTCTAATGAGATAAAGGTCACCTAGTTAATTAAGGTTAACAATTGATTAAATATATTGTTACGTTTTTTTTATAAAAAACATTATGTACCTAATTCATAATAATAATAATAATGATTTATTTGAAACAAAATATTAAAAAGCTTTAACTGACCAGCTAGAATCAAATGCAGTTTTAGGACAGCAAAATCGACAAGTTTGATTCATATTAAGTGTCATT
Source organism: Halesus radiatus (assembly GCA_022606495.2). Taxonomy (NCBI): domain Eukaryota; kingdom Metazoa; phylum Arthropoda; class Insecta; order Trichoptera; family Limnephilidae; genus Halesus; species Halesus radiatus. The sequence goes on from JAHDVE020009261.1 coordinate 196,956, forward strand.
ATACAAATATAGAATGAAAATAGCTAGTATCAACATTGTATGGTAATATAATACAAAGAGAAAAATAAAACATAATACAATAATAATTAAGTGTGACTAAGAAATGTGAAGAATAGTATAGAAAAACAACAAAATATTTTTAATTATTGGTTTATTGTAGTTAATTAAAAAAACTCTAAAATAGTGTATTAATTTGTGTTTTTGCATTAGCATTATGCATGCATATATTTTTTTTAAATTATTAATGCATTCGTTCAACAGCGTTCATAGTAACTATGTGAAATGTCCATCAAAATAATCGCCGAATGTTTATAATTTTTATTTGTTTTTTCCACAAGACGCCAATGGCATAACGACTGACGTAACTGATAGGAAGATTGAATAATGATCGATCGGCGTTCGAGTGCGCTCTCGATAATAATCGATGCGGCCGTCGCTAATCGGTAATTCCGATGCCGAGGCGGTGAAAGGGTTATGCCGGTAATGCTGCCATCGAAGGCTAATGCTGTTAGATAATGTTTTGATTAACCCTTTGGGAATACAGGGTTAGTGTGTGTTTGTTGTGTTTGCAGGTTTAAATACAAAAGATTGGTAGAATTATAATTCAAAGTTGTGAAAAAAAATTGCATTGTAAATCCTACACGAGTATATATCCAATCACGAGTTTAGTAGGGATCGATTTTTTTAAATGGTGATGCTAAAGCATTATAAAAATATCGTCCTCTCTGCGACATACTTGATTGCAGATTTAAACCCAACGAGGGCGATCCGATTAAAACCGATTTTAGGTTTATCAACACATTAACATAGGTAAAAAAAAATTAAGATAGAATAAGGAATAAATTGATTGTCAATATTTGTACTTATGAACACTGCATCTTGGAGCTGAAAGTCCGGAAGTCAAATGTTTTTTTTGAAATTGAGTGAATAATGTTAATTCCCTGATCTAAAACATCTGTAGTCCAAGAAAACTTCAAACCTCTACTCAACAACTGTAGAAATAACATATCATCACTACAGCAAATAAACTTAAAAATCTATCTTTAGACAAACCCGCATTTTTTAAACTTGAATCAACTCAAATCAATTTACTATGCACTGTGCCAATCTTTAATCGAATACGGTATAATAGCCTCGAGTGGAGCAACTGCTGCCGCCATTGATCCCACCCTTAAAGCTCAGAAAATAATTATAAAGATTATTTTAAAACTACCGATCACCAGCAGTTCGGACGAAATCTTTGTTTTTGATATTAGGCAACTTCGTGCCAAAAACATACTTAGATATTTCTTTAAACACAGAATTGACAATGTCCAAACTGCTCGCGATACTAGATCTAAAGGGCATACTCTCTTACTTTCTCCTTCGCTAAAACAACATTTGGCCAAAGAAATTTTAGATACTTTTCAACAGAGCTAAGCAATGTACTTCCAGTGGCCATTAGACTGAACACAAATTAGGATAAATATAAATTGGACACCTAGATTTTGATCACTAGGCAAGATAGATCAAAATTCAATGATTTTTTAAAACATACCTATAAGTATGGTACAATGTTTAATTGATGCTTCAAACTTTTTACCATAACATTATACTGGAAATTGTATACTGTAAACTGTAAACTTTGTAAGCTTTGTAATCTTTGTAAACTTTGTAAACATTGTAAACTTTTTAAGCTTTGTAAACTTTGTAAACATTGTAAACTTTTTAAACTTTGTAAATTTTGTAAACTTTGTAAACTTTATAAACTTTGTAAAATTTGAAAACTTTGTAAACTTTGTAAAAATTGTAAACATTGTGAACTTTGGAAACTTTGTAAACATTTTAAACTTTTTAAACTATGTAAACTTTGTAAACTTTGTAAACTTTGTAAACATTGTAAACTTTGTAAACTGTGAATTGTAAACTGTAAAATTTGTCTGCACTCATCAGATGTTCTTCTAGTGAGACAGGCACAGTACCATAACCCTTATAATAATACATTGAGATTGTATAGATTAATAAATAAATAAAGATTTGAAAATATATCTTTGATGGTCATAATGCAAATTTCATCATATAGTTCACACACTATTAATGCTGAAAACACTAGATTTCGATTTACCATTTCTACAATAGCCTAGTGCCTAGTCTAAAGTATCGGTGGTATTGTAATACATTAAAGCAAAGTAAAGCTACGAGCATCTGTACTCAACAATTTTGCAAAGGTGATTTTACGTTTATAATGCAAATTTCATCAAATTTTCGCAAACTATTAATGCTGAAAAGAAAACACTGGACTTTGATTTACCAATTCTATATAATCGCCTAGTCTAAAACATCGGTGGTCTAGTAATACCATACATTAAAGAAAAGTAAAACTACTAACCTCCGTACTCAACAATTTTGCAAACGTGATTTTACCTTTATGATGCAAATTTTATCACATGTTCGTATGCTATTCATGCTGTAAATACTGGACTTTGATTTACCATTTCTATATAATCGCCTAGTGTAAATCATCGGTAGCCCAGTAATAACGTATTGAATAGAGTAAAACTTCAAACCCTTCTACTCAACAAATTTTACATGTAATTACCAGACTTTCAGTTTTAAGGTAATGAATGATACGTAAATTGAATCTACGAGTATATTGCGAAATCGCTGTTAAAATATTTTTAATAAAATATTGTCGGTGTTCACGAAAACATGCTGAACCTGTCAGATTATTTGACCAGTTGGCTTTGAAGATATTTTCTCCGATGCGGGAGGTCTAACAACGTCTTCGTGGACACTTCAGTCAAGTAAATCGCATGGCAAACACCGCGTCGTAATCACAGGTTATAGACTATGGACTATAGGCCCAATCTATAATCCCTGCAATCTCGAAAGGGAACGCATTGACGATGGAACTAATGCAAATAATGCGTAGTAGACGGGATACCTAGTCAATAATGTTCAGTATCGCCAGTGCGGAATTTAAAAGTTGCCAACATTGTTTGGGGGCTAGATCTAATGGCCAGGAATCTTAATTAAATTCTGAAACAGCTGTCACAATAATAACAACTAAAAATACTTGCAGAACTTAATGATAACATCATCGAATTTGATTTACATTAAATTTAAAAAAAAAGAATCTTAATAGCTGCGCAACTGTTTCATTCAAAACTTAATTTTGTATTTGAGGCTTAGATATCTACCTGAACAGAATAATCTTTATTATACTTGCCGGTATAGTAAATATCTAATACGGATTAGAAGTTTTTTTTTTAAATTTTGAATTATGAAATTTCTGTCAATAAAGTGAAATCAATTTCTCACGATTTTAGAGACAACTTTGACAACGATGTTTTTTATTTTAATTTTCATAATTACTATCTGTATTTGATTGCATGAAATAAAATTTAAAAAAAAAAAAAAAAAAAACCAAATCAAAACAACTTTAAAAAAATATGTTTTTTGGGGTCGATATTTTAAATTTTGTACGGAAATTGGCATGTTTTAATCTAAATTTAAGTCTGTCGTAATACTTATTGCTAACTATTATATCTGTAAAAATCATATCTTCTGTAAGCTTAAATTTTCTAATAAAACTGTGTTCATCTGAAGCGATCTGCCAGGTAAGTATGTTTTTGGGGTGGATATTTTAAATTTAGTACGGAAATTGTTTTTTTTTAATCTGAATTTAAGTCTATCGTAATACTTATTGCTAACTATTATACCGTAACTGTAAAAATCATATCTTCTGGAAGCTTAAATTTCTAATAAAACTGTGTTCATCTGAAGCGACCTGTGAGGTATATTATTATTATTATTTAATCATTGAAGAATATAATATTAACACATCCCAAATGAACCACGAAACCGAAAAAACAACAATAATTAAAAAGATTTCAGTCGCATCTGGGACTCGAACCCAGAACCTCCACCTATCCGGGGTAACCGCTTAACCAACTTTATTAATGAGACCAGTTCAATTTACGCCATTTACACCGATATCGTACTTCAAGTTCAAGATTTGTTAATATTATCCTCCATTTTTATGAATCCCATATTATTGGCTGCTATCCTTATGATGATTGCAAAAGTTTCATCCCGAACTTATTTGCAATCGGAATAGAGTCTCGGATATACCTACCCGATTTTTATTTATATGAGACAACTATTGACTTATTTTACAAGTCTGGAAAGAAACATTCAATTTCTTTTTTATAACTTAATGAAGTTTGTAAACCTCATTGTAACATTTAATCATTGAAGAAGATAATATTTACACAGACTTATTATTATTATTACTGATATACCTATATATAATTTGGACCAAACAAAGAAGTTGTCGAAGAATATTTTTTTACAAAGCAATTCAAAAAACCCATTCAGTTCAAAAAAGGTGCATAAAATCACCGACTGTTCAATTTGCCTCCCCGTATAAAATCCTAAACAAAAAACAGTAAAAAATTCTAAACGTTCCAAGTGTTGCAAATAAACGTCACTCTATGGACATGGCAAACAACTAAACCAAAAACAAACAGAAAAATCTAACCACCTTTTCACACTGCAGTCCCCCTAGATTTTTTTTTATTTCTCTTATATTTTCTCTTATTTTTATGCGGGCTTAACGTGGCTGCAGTATCGGAAAACCGACTCCTGTAAAAAAAATCCCTGATAGGTAGTCAAAGGTCGTAAAAACAAAATAATAAAATAGAGAAAAACATGTAAAAGATAAAAAGTAGAGTCCCCCCTTTCAATCGAGCACCTGTTGCATTTTGTATTGGAAGTGCAAGTGGGACGGAGACGGGTATAGGACATGAGCCATTAAATACATAAGAGGAAGAGGGAAGGAATCTATCGCATCGTTCAAGTATTGCCAATCGTCCCCGTATCGGTTGAACAGTCGGCGTATCGATTGTAAGTGCTCTGTTGCTATTTTTATGATATTTTTGATATTTCGAACTTAAAATAAGAGAACAAAAATGTGAAATGCATATCGTTCGTTGACATGAATTATTGAATAGTTATACTATTCATATCACAAAAACTTTTTTTTTTACTGAGGACACCGATTTAATTAATGGGGACTCAATACCGCTACCCGGATGTGCTCTTAATACTGATTTATCGTGTATAATTTAAAGCAATGAACATAGCTTTTACAGAAATTTTATGTAAATCTTACGAAATCGTTAAATAAATATTCGAATAATTTAATGTGTTTTTTGTAGTGAGACTTTGTTTTCTTTTTTAAAACTTTCATATATTGGAATGCCAAAAGGCCTGATTGAGATTCCAAAACTGAAATAACTTTTCTTGTTCCCTTGCATGGTTATTTTTCTTTACCCAGCCCTTCATGTGATGATATTTTATCTCAAGTCATTATGTACACCGAGTTGAAAACACTTGTTAGATTCCATTCTCCTTGCCCTCCTCAATATTAATAATAATTGGATGAGTTGTATACAACTATAGAACACTGTAATACCTCCAGCCTCACAAGATACCCTAATCGGGGATGCTATGGTCGCTCTGGCTACAGACGGTTGGGAGCAGTTGTCAATATTGTGTGGTATTACATTTAAAAAAATGAAGAAAATCACAATTTAACAAGTCGTTTTGTACTCGTATACCGATTTGAAAATATGTATTAGAAACCCACAATTTAACAATTCGTCGTATACACCGAGTTGATAAAAACCCATAATTTAACAAGTAATCATGTACACCGAGATGAAAACATCTTTTAGAAATCCACAATTTAACAAGTCGTCATGTATAACGAGTTGAAATCATGTATTAAAAACCCACAATTTAAATAATACGTCGTTTTACCGAATCAAAAGCATCTGAACAATATACTCGTATCTTTTTTAAAAACTGTTCCTTTTTGGAATAGTCCAACTACATCAACTGTCCCGGGCAGGCTTCCACTAAGTACGCTACACCAAGGTGTATTTGGGGTGACTTAGCCCCCTATCCTCCACCCCACAGCAAGCAGTCACGTATATGCCCAGGGGTAAAAAGTTCCCAACCAGTTTACCATAATTCTTTTCTATCGATATGTATACGGTAGTAAAAGTATATCCTTTTGACAAATACCTCCTTTTAAAGTCCCGTACCGGTAAATGGAGCTATCGGAAAAGGGAAGCAAAGAAACGATTGGTGATATTACAATTTGAGAGTTTGGAAAAATTCGAGGGGTGAATTTTTTAAGGATGACATTTTGAACATTGAATTTTAGCAATTTGGTACTTTATGGGTCAATGAATTTCAATCTGACTTGAATGTTAAATAAACTGACGGAAGCGTTTGATCGGGGGTTTAGGATGGTAATTTTTCAATCTGACAAGCAAAATATAAATTTACTTAACTTAAAGAACGCTTTCAAGTGGTTTACATCAGAACGCACGAAGTGCATCTTGTATACAAACAAGTTGTAAGGTTATTTAGACTATTTAGTTTCTATTTTTGATTGAATTTGGTTCACCTTTTGTTTCTTATTATGATTTATTACCAAAACTATCACGACTTTACGAAAATTTCGGTTATTATAAAAATAAATGTTCTTAAACTTCGATAAAAAAAGATTAAATACTTTCTATAAACATTACCCATCTAACTTCACACTTCTATCAAATTAACTGATATGTAATATATAATGTGTATATACTTTTTTCTATTGTACTGTGTTGATTTTTTTTTCTCGTGTATTATACAATATGAACAAAGCTTGTCAATTTGACTGTCCTAAAACGGGAACCTTCCAGTTGAACAGTCAAGGCGTTCTTACTGTAAAACATTTCTCTCAATTGAATAAATAAATGGTTTTCACAAAAAAAAACATATTTTTAAGGCGGTCTTGGAATTTTAAAAAGTCGTTTTTGATTGGAGTGGATTTTATTTTACTGTAGACTTTCCCAAAAACGCCTCTCCAAACCGAATAGTGATACACATAAAATTAATTGAATAATAGAAATATAGGAAGTTTAACCGTGACCGAGAAGCATCTTCATGTACCTGCAATTTCCACAAAACTGGTTGCTAATAACCAATGTTTTGTGCGCATCATTGTATTCAAATATGCGAAACCATGCGTCAATATTTTTTAAGTAAATATGCGTTATTCAAGGTATAAAAGAGAAGTATAAACAATTTCATAAAGAAAGCTAGAAAGGTTTTGAAAATATTAAATCCTAAATCACCACTAAAATAGTTAAATTTTCTTGGAAGACCAAGAAATAAACTAAATAGAAACATTACATGGCTAATTTATAAAAATGTTGTTGATTCACATTTGGACTATAACTAACTAATTAACTAACTAACCATCACTCCGTTTCTCCGCAGGGGTAGGCAGGGGACGGACCGCCAAACAACTCGATCTTGGCATACACTTCTTGCTTCATTCACATTCATACAACTTCATGCATTCTCTTCTGTTATT
>JAHDVE020009262.1:0-52043 GCA_022606495.2 Halesus radiatus
CCCTTACCACTCCATTTTTTTTTTAATATTTGTTGTCAGCCAACTCTAATTTAAATAATGTCCAAATATTAATTTATTGATAGGCAGTTACAAAAAGGTTATTTTATAGTAAAACAAAAACGGAAAACAGTCAAAATATTGTTAAAACGTCAATTTAAATGTTTGTATCGAATAATCACAAAAAACAACGTGAAGTGTAAGTTTTGCGCGCGAAAATACACCGCGCGGGGACGTCTTTGTCGGCCGCCAGCCGACAACTGAGTTGTAGCGTACAAATAGTTATGTCGGTTGTCATCCGACAAAGGAGTGATCAGGGTTAATGATTAATAGTTGTTTATATTGAACAACAATTATAGAGCTTAAAGTTACAGAAATTAAGTAAAAAAGTAAAATGCGCATTTAAAATACAACGCAAAATTAAAAAATAAAAATTTTCATACAAATCCAAAATAGAATGCTCACGTGACGTCACATGTTCCAAATGCAATGGTACCAACATAACACGGTGTTTTGACGAGCTGATTTTTTTATTCACTTTTAAATGACGATTTATAAATTCTTCTGTATGTAATGAAAGTAATATATTCAGAATCGGCGTTTGCTAATAATCTATATGAATTCATATTTTTAAAGTCATTATATTTTTCACTGGAGTTCCTTATTTTGGCAATAGTATTTTTTACTACCCCTGTTAAGACCTCTTGAGGCAATATTTCGTAATTAATTCAAGCAGACACGATTTTCGGGAACACTGCCTGAAAAATGTTTTATTTCCAAATACTCACTTGCTGATTTAATGATAAATATCCTTTAAATATTTTTAAAAACTACTGCATTCAATCATTCGGCAAAATTTTACATGCATCTTATGGATAGCGACGAAAAAAAAAACATTCGAATGGATTTTTGCGTCCCACGAAAACTTCTACCGTTTTCTAATTTAGACGTAAATTAAATAAAAAATCTTTTATCGGAATATTGCAATAAAGTAGTTGCCTATTTGTATTGTATTTTGATGAAAATGTATTATATTTAAAGAGTTTATAATTTTATAAAAAACCTATACCGTGATGTCATGAGTCACAATTAAGTACAATTCACAATTAGAGTGATAGTAAAGAATACTAACGCGCTTTTGATATCTGTGGTTGCGCCAGTCATGTTAAGAACCGTGACGTTCGGCCGGCGAGATCATAAATATTTTGACGACTTATTTGGTATTTTACAAAAATTCTGTCCTCAGCATTCTCTGATTAAAATTATACACATATCGACGATCCCAACAGAAGGTGTTGAATCTGCGTTTTGCTAGATTTATATGAGAGTGAAAACGTAATTAGATTCGACTATCTACGCCGGATGGAGTTAGTTGCAGTTTCAATCATTTTCATTCTCAAAGAAGGAGAATTTAGGGGAAAACTAACCATTGTCTGTAAATATCACAGAGCGAATAATACACAGAGATGTCCGAACATAAAAAGGGAAGAAACCAAATTAAGTGGGGCGATGGGGGAGCTAGGCGTGCCACCAATTTTAATAAAACAGCAAATAAGTAAAAAGGTTTGTAAGGAGCAATGGGGTGAGATCCCATGATGCAGCGACAGTGTAAGGAAAGAGGAGTGGATGGGGCCCCAAGTTGGCCGCCAGTGTAGGAAAGGAAGAGAAGCCCCACGTGACGGCGGCCAGTGTAAGAAGGGGAGAAGGACACGTTGGGTGCTAGTGTAAAGAAGGCAGTTTAACTCACCTCGAGGCCAGAGACAGGGCTGATCTCAGGTTCCACCACGTTAGCTCAATTGGTAGAGGCATCACAACTCTGTCTCATGTCGTAGGTCGGCCGCAGCCTTATATCGGAAGGTAACCAGCTACCAGTGAAAAGAGGCGTGCTTTCTGGACAGGGTTTATTACAGGGGAAACATTTAAAGGTAATTACATACGGGATTCACAACAGGGGGCAGTATCTATGCTAATCTGAGGCTCGGTAATCTCTCTCTCTGGTGAATCTCAAATCGGGCATGATATTCAAAAGAGCACAGTTATTACAGCACGTAAAAAAGGATGAAACAATTCTGCTTACATGCGTTGGTCAGCAACAGGAGTCACGATCCCTTCATCGTAAAAAGGTGTGATATCTAGGGACTCTGTATCTCACACGTACAACGTCAGGCAGGACACAGCGAATTAATGCATCGGTCACTGGCTTTAATATTCAGGTTCAATGTAAAAATAACAAGTAACAATGTAATTAGCGGGCGGCCACGTGCCCAAGGCACGCTGCACGCACCTGACAACCCTGCGTCTGGATTCGTAATCGCGGCTAGCGGGCGCTTGCTTAGCGGAGGCCACGCCGTAATGGCGGCTGGAAACCGTGTCCGATTCGCTTGTCTCGCCGGCCAAAAACAACGATGGCCGGCCGGAAACGTATCGCTATTGGTCCGGAGCGTGAAGTTTAGCAACCAGCGGCTAGAACATTATTCTACAACCGACTAGATTCTACAGTTGTGTTTCATAAAAGGTTATGCTTGTTAACAAAAAAACCGAAATTTTGTCAGAATCCATACTGTGACAACTTATTTACATGTTTTTATTTTCTCCCACCCCATTCTAATTACATATAGAAGACAAGGGTCTTAGATTAAATTAACTTGAACAATAAGAAAATAATAAACGAACGAATGATCATAATAAAACATTAATTATTAAAGTAAGGAAAATTATATACTCACCGCTTCTCAGTATGTTCACATTATGAAAACAATACAACACATTTAAATAAATCAATAAAGAAAACATTTTCAGTTAAATACGAGGAAACACATCATAAATGTGAAAACCTCACAGATTCAGAATTTTAATTGTTTTATAACTAAATCGGTATTACCGATAGTAAATCATTATTTTTAAAAACCCGCCCAAATTAGAATGGGGTGGGAGTAAATAAAATCGTATAAATAAGTCGTCACAATGTGGATTAACCGCAGTTTGAAAATGGCCTAAAACGCCGAAACAGCTATCACAATAATAAAAACTAAAAATATTTGTAGAATAATAACATTATTAAATTCGATTAAATAAAAAAAAAAAATAAATTCAGTTCTACGAATTAAATACAAAAAAATTAACAAACAAAAAACTCTTTGTCAAATTAAAGAATAGTCATCCCTGCATCACCCGGTAGCACCCCGCCAGTCTCACGTCCTTCCCCTCCCCAGTGTAGCGGTTCAATAAGGCCGGCAGTGCTGCGAGCTGCGAGCGCCGCTACAAGTGAGTGTTCGTAGTACGCGGCCGGTGTGTGCATGTTATTCCAAATTCACCTCCGCGCCCGGAGCAGTGTAACTAACTTGTCCAATTTGCTCATATTCCTGGGTGGCCGGCTCAAAAACTTTCATAATAAAGAATAATTAATTCATTCAGAAATGCAATTTTTAATTCATTATTTTTTTTGTCGTTGCATTTCGTTAACCGCCAAACAAATAGATTATTTTTCTTATTTATTTAAGAGGAACGGCTGCACAAATTGTTTTTGATTTTGAGGCCGAAATACTCATCTAAACCGAATGATCTTTCTTTTCATCAAAAAGTATAGTAAATATCTAGTACGGATTAGAAGTAATTTATTTATTTTTATTTTTCATTACGAAATATAGGCCATTAAATGAATTGATTTTTCACGATTTTAGAGGCACCACAATCATTTGGGGGCTAACGGTGATGTAGAAAAAAAAAGTTTTACCCCATCTGCTTTGAAAATATAATGAAGTATAAAATAAAAAAAAATAAAATAAAATAAGCATCATGGTGGACTTTAAATTAAATTAAAACGACCAATTTACGTTGGACCACAAATTTGAAGTACATAATTTAAAATAACGACCCAAAAAACGTTTTTTTTTTAAATGTTTTGTTTTTGTATTTTTATTTACGTAATCAATCAAATCAATAGCAAATATGATAATTTTAAAAAAATACGGTAAACCCGCAAATAATTTTCTAAATTGTCTCTAAAATTGTGAAAATGGTTTTTTTTTCATTGCCTATACTTCATAATTTAAAACAAAAATAAATAAAATACTTCTCATCCGTACTAGATATTTACTAAACCTTTAATTAAAAAAATATCTCATTCAGTTTGGATTGGTATTTTGGCCTCCAATCCAAAATTAAGTTATGTATTTTGAAAAAGTGCACAGTGTCTAAATGTCCATGAAGCTTTCAATTTTCTCTTAAAAGTACAGCACGTATCAAAGAATATGTCGCAATCCATCCAATCCCAGTTTGATTTTGATGGAATAACTCGCACATTCTTCTGATTCTCCGCGCTGGTAGGCAGAGAGGACGGACCGCCAAATAACTCGGTCTTGGCATACACTCCTCGCTTCACTCACTTTCATAGAACGTCTCATATATACTCTCTTGTTATTCTGACTCTTGAAGTGGCCCGACTCGAGTATTGGTTCACTTGATCGTGTTATGTCTTCCTCGGGTGTCCCCGGCTTCTTCTCTTATTCTCTCGCTCTACACGCCCAAACCATCTTCTCCCTTTTTTAATCTTACTCGTTACGCTCACATCAGCCTTGCATTCTTTGCGAGTGTCAACATTTTTCACACGGTCATACATAGTTGTATGACACATACGCCTCATGGATCTCGTTTCTAAAGCATTGAGTCTGCTTTCATCCTTCCTCTGCAGTTCCATGCTTCACTTCCTTAAATCAGGGTTGGTATCAGCACTCCGTTGTGCTTTTTGGACCGCCGGACTGGATCCTGCTTGGTATATTTCATCCTCATTCGTGAAAGGATAAAGGCTGAGCGAACAAATGGTATGGGTTCTCACTATGGCGTCGATAGCTAAATCCTCCATCATTGCACCAGCAATATTTTCCCACCATAATGATGACAGTTGGAACGTGTTCACAACAATTTCCTACGATACCTAGATTGATTTTCGTAGTTACCATGTAAAATCATCAAGATTCTACCGTATTCTTCAATGCTTTTCTATCGTCAGAAGATTGGAGAATCTTGACTCGTGCAGTCTTTATACGGAAAATTGCTAGACACGTCGCAGATTGCCCGGAACTCCTACAACGGATCCAATTACGAATTTCCAATAGACTAACCAGATCTGAGAAAATTTCTAGCCTTCCTAGATGCGACACCCATCCCAAGAAAAACTATTTTCATAATATAAACGCATACATTTGCTTTGAACCATTTCAATTTATTGTAATGATCGACCGGTTTTGGAAGTACCCTTCCTTCGTCAGGACTATATTAAGACTGAACTAAGATACAAAATAATGACAGACGCACATTAATATTTAGGTGTTGGAGTGGGAGCCGACCAAAGGGGAAGGGGTAGTTAGGGGGTTTTCTGGAGGAACAAAGCGATTCGTAGGAAAAATATCTAAAAGAGGACTATTTTATAAATTATTCAGTAAACTAGAATTAAAGTTTGGGGATTTTCTTATTTCCAGTGCTTCTAAATTATCTAATTTTTTGCCTTTATTTCTACGGTGAAAACTCTTATTGTTTGACATGTTTATTATTAATATTTAGGAAATCACAGTTCTACCCACCTTCCAGTGGCGTTCACAGAGTTTTCAATAAGGGTAAGCAGCAGGAAAAAAACAGCGAAGTAATTGATATTTAAAAAAAAACTTATCTAATACGTTGGAAGTTGTATTAAAAAATTCAGTAGATTTTCGGTCCACTAAATTCCCAGCGTGCTTCTATCGGCCAATCTCTGAAGCTTGTTACAGACGAGGAATTCAACATATAAATATATATGTACTATAGTACTCGGGTCCAGACAATACAGCATCATGTCAACTGCTCCACATTGGCGAAAACGAATCACATAAAATAGATCATCATATTAAATGGACAGAAAACATTGCGCAAAACATTAAACGAATACAAAAACTATACCAAATATTCTTATTATACAAAAATCTCTGCTACTGAAGGTTTACTATGCTTCAGCAAAATCAATTCCACAAAAAGAATAAAAGGGTATAGAGGAGAGATACTCGTAAAACAAACCTAGCACCATTGGAAATAGTCCAAATAATTTAATTTAAAAAAAAACCTTCTCATTATTTAACCCGTGAGTTATTCAATGAATTTAAAGTTTTAAACGTAAATAGAATATTCCAGAAAAAAAGACGTTGTTCAAATTTATTTCTTTTATTTGTTTATTTAGACAATATACACACAGAAAAAGAACAGCACATACGTATTACAAGAATGAAGCAATGACAAAAATAGGACAAAAATATACTTTTCAGAGAACATTCAAGTCAAAGCCTGAACATGGTTTTAGTAGAGTCCATGATTTTAAACATTTTTAGAGTTCTATTTTCGTAAAGCCCCACAAAAGTCATTTAGACTGGTACCAAAATTTCAATCGCCTGGCTTGAGTTAACAAATCTCGACACTTTGAACAGTGGAGAATGGTACCCATAATTAGTGGAGTATTTATTGAGTAAAAGCAATTCATTATTTCTTAGTCTACGGCAAGGAATTTTGATTTGAATGAGTTGCATTAAAGAAGGTGAGTCAATAATGCAATTAATTATTAAAAAATGCAAATAAGATCAAAGTATTTCCTACGCTTTTCTAATGTAGAAATGCTTAAGGTTTGTTCAATTTCAAGATAGGAGTAATCGCCTCTTTCTCGCCCTAATCTCCAAGCAATTCCACGTAAGAAGCGATGTATAAAGAAAATCTTAAATTTGAATCATTCACACCAGGCCGAGAACCACAGGACAAATAATAATCCCTAAACTTTGTACAACAGCAGCTCAACACCATTAAAAAAAAACTTAACAAATTATACATACAAAAAATTAAAAACACCATCAATATTGCAGTTTTCTCAATCATAGCACTTTAGCATACTAAAAAGTCACGAGCCGCCTTGTACTTATGGCGTGTCTATTGATTCTAACGTCAGTGGGCTGAATACAGTTTCGTCTACATAGAAAACTTATACTAAAAATGCTGTTGCAAAATTTGAAGACGGCATCGCTTACTGCTCGAGATATTTTGCGGCTTCAGCGAACAGACTTGCGTTCGGAATTTGCTGTGATCAAAGGGGAATTTCGAACTGTTACCATGTAACTCTCAGACAGAGGAAAACATTACTTGATCCGTTGAATGTCTAAACACAATACTAAATATGTCTACCGCAGAGGTTCAAATGCGTGGGTCGGCCTAATGTACGTTGGAATAAAGTTCACGTAAGCATTTGGCAGATATATGTGGAAAGTAACCTAAACGAAACCTTCTTAGATCCAATATGAAACTGGTTTTTCTCTTTCACAAAAACAGTTCGCCTGTTAATAAAACTATTTTTAAAATATGTTTTTTTTGGGTAAATTAACAGTAAATCGACAATTTACATATATATAATTATAATAAAATAAAAAATTCCAATTCTAAATTTTCCATTGCTGATGATAAATACTAAGTAAAGTGTGACAATATACAGTTTTACATCAGTTAGCTTAAACTATGTCAGTCGGTGGAGGGGAGGGTGAAGAGGAACATAGGAGTGGGATAAAGGTAGAAAAGACAAGAGTAGATCTGAAGGTGCTTTATCAGATGTCAAAAGAGAGGTTTATCTAAGTAAATGGTATATAAGTCTGATGTTTCAGTTTCGTATTTCAATTAGGATTTGTTAATATTATCTTCTTCAATTATTAAATATTACAATGAAGTTTATTTGCTTCGATAAATTATTAAAATAAATTGTATATTCTTATTAGACTTGTAGAAAAAAGTGAATAGATATTCCATATAAATAAAAATCACATGGGTATATCCGAGACACCATCTAGATTGCAATTATATGTGGGTTAATTTATTTTGGGTCTTTAAAGAAATTATAAAATTATTACAAGTGGTGGTTTTCTTTAATGAATGGCTGTGAAGTGAACTACCAAAGAGAAACGACGCCGCACAAGACTCATTTGAATTATGATTAATTTATTTCTCTCGATTTTACAGTCCATAATATAGGTAATTAAAAAAAAATGTGTACAAATAAATTGCTGTGTAAATATTGTTAATTATTTATATATTATGAAATATAATTACTACATAGTAAAAAAAAATTACCAATATGAACACAGCGTGGCGTTTCATGAGTGCTAAAACCTATGGGAAATTTCATACAATATGAATATGAATACGGTTTCGAACGGTGCCGGAATGTGAGTCAAACACAAAATTCGTTACTTCGGTGCACCGGTCAAAAAAACTATTTTCTCCTTTACAGCGTTTTTGTTAATGTTTTTTATATTTCATTGTCTGAATGCTATTAAAATTATTGTAGTTTTTTCCATTTTAAAATAACTTGATTTTATTACTCATACCGCACCAACTTTTGAAATTAAGTGACTCCATAATATCTTTTTCAATTGCTTCAATTTTGAAATCACAGTAATTTAGACAACGAATCAACACCGATTATTACCCCATTATCGAAAACATAATATCTCTTCAAATGAAATTAATTAATATTAAGAAAACCATTAATCTGTTAAATGAAAATCACTAATTTAACTAACACTAAAAAATCTAGAAGATTCTTAAATAATATATACAAAAAAACAATCTCCTTAAAATTATCTATCAATAAAACTTTAACCAAAGGCGTCTAAAAACATTTAAAAATTATTTGGCAGCTTGTTGAATACAATTTAAAAAGTTACTTTCAAGGGTTAATTGAACAAAATAATTATAAATAAAACGATATTTTTTATACATGCTAAAGAAGGTTGAATTTTTTGTTGATGAAAACAATTTCTATTTTCAGAGTTAGATCAGTAGATAGAATTGAATCAATTTGAAAAATAACCTGAATAAAATTCTGTGATTCATTGTGTCGTCAGTGTGGTGTATAAATAGAAGAAGTCAATTCAACAATATAGGAGTCACCAGAAGAAGCAGTTAGAAGAGAAGAAGATCAGAAGTCGGTAGACCAGCGAGAAGAAGATGCAGCGGTGAATTAGTTAGATTAACTTAATTAGATAGATTTTACAAAATTATACAAAATTGTGATTAAAAAGAACAGAATTCGACTACCAACACCAAATTTTTATTTAAATGATTGGATTCACGAACGTGAACACTAAAGTGAAGAATAAATAGGATTTCTATTAATTGGACTAGTTGTAAATAAACTAAGTGAAGAACAACACCAAAAACGCCAAAATACCCAAGGAACAGTGTCAAATATTAAGTTAAAATCTCCAATATTTTGATAAGTCAAAACTTTTCAAAATTTTAGAAAAGTAGAAAATCTTCTTTCACACTTAAAAAGGTGGCAAGACCATTGATTAAAAAAGTGGATAGATGTAGAAATTTCTACAGCGTCCAAGAAAGATAATCAAAAGTTTATGAAATAGGCTTAAAGATAGACAAGATCGGAACGATTTTGAAAATTGTATGGATGTAGACCATTTTGATACTATCAGATTGACGCAGTTTTGATAAAAAAAAAAGTTTAGAAAAAACTATACACTTTTAAAGTTTGATGTGAATTTAATTTCGAAATATTTCAGTGTGCATTTTTGGAAAGATATTTGAACTGTATTGTTCGCGAGAGGAGAAAAAAACTTTTATTTTCGAAGGATTTAAAAAAAGGATGGAATTCTTAGTCTAAAAAGTATCTATTACTGTAAAATTAAGATTTGATGTTAAGCTTATAACATAAGACTACTGTATCGAACGTAGAATAAAAGATACATTTACAAAATAACACTGAAATTTCTGAGGATCAGATTTGAAAAAAATAAGCTAAGTTCTTGTATAAGATTATAGGAGAAAAAGTAAAATATACGTTAGATAGAAAAGTATATTTAAATGCTATTAAAGAAGACAAAACAGCGATCGGAGGAAAATTGACAGATTTACACGGAGTTTTTAAAAAAGTTTCAAGACGTACGAATTTTAGAAAATGTTGGCTATGTCAACGCTGATGATGCCTACGGCAACCATGACGACCATGACCAACCCTGGGTCCATCCCGGTGACGGCGCAGGGGAAGTTGGAGCCGGCCAAGCTGCTCCAGCTACACCCCGGGCTGGTGCAACCCATGCAGCAACAGATGTGCCAACAGATGCCGCAGAACAACAACAAAAGTGGTAAGTTGTTTACAAATGTCTCCCTTCTCTCTCTATCGCGTTTTTCTTTCATCAATGTCGACTTTGGAGACTGTCACTCGAAATGACTGAGAAATCTTATTTCTGCAATTTTTAAGTTTGCAGGGTGACGAAATCAGAATTTCATTGCTTTTCTTTAATCAAAAGTTCTGGATCAATCTCTTTATCTGCGTTCCTTAGGACAATATTGTTTTTTTTTTCAAAATTTCCCAGATTTTAACTGAAAACTTGCGCAAGTGTATGGCTAATTTCGTACAAGTTTGATCAAATAACTAACAAGTATACTTACGCAAATCTTCAGCTCAAGAATACTTCTTGGTAACTATAGAGTTACGTTATAGCCGGCCTAGACATTTGGCTTCACCCTAATTTTATCCCCGTGTGGATTCAATTACTAACGAAATGCTCCCATGTCAAAAGATACCAAATCAAGATATATGACTAATGCATTCATTTTAATTTTCCATTACAAAATTATGTTCATAAAAACAAAGTAAACACGTCTTGAACTATATTGACAGAATGACAAAGTTTGTCAAACTTCCGTGCAGGTTAGCAGATGTTAATCCCGTGAAACATTTTATGCCAATCCACGAATTTTGCAAAAGTCGACAATTTCTCAACTTTTAAAATATAACATTTTAAATTTACCTGGATAAGGCACCTGTATAAATTCAAACATGAACATCTTTTAAAAGCATTGAGAATATTGATTCGAAGAGGTGAATTCCCCAGGGAGACCCAAGGAGTGTAAAAACTTCATGTAAATAGGAAACATGTCAATGTTACTCTAATAATTTATGAGGGAACGGATGAATTATGTAGGAACTCCCTTCGCAGAGAATTGAAGGCTTTTTATTTCATCCCTTCGATAAAGGATGTGTCTGGAAGATTAGCAGATTTTCGACAAAAAAATCGCAAAAAGGGTTTTTCTGTATTTCAGTAAGGTATTATATTATAACTTTTATTTGTGTGAATACGGCACAAGGCTTTCAACTCCTCTCTGTTAACGAGAGCCAGTGAGACTATAGCATTCCCAATATTGTGGTATGTTTTGAGGTTGAAAGATATGGAGATGGAAAGGAAATGGGAGAAAGGAATATGGGGACGCTTCTGGTTATTCAGATTTGGTCACAAATCACGGTTAAAGGCATTTCAAGCAATTTTACAATTCCGCATATTTTTTTCTTTGACAATCAGGTTAAAATTTAAGTCATTAATACAGAGCAAAATAGATTAAAAACCGGATTCTCACCATACAAAACACTGAATATCCCAATGAAAGACCTCATACGGACAAAGCCACTTTTATTGCTTTATTAGGCCAGTCAGTGGCTGAGTTGGCATCGCGCCTGGGTCTCATCCAGGAGTCGCGAATTCCTCGGTTTTCTAAGTCCTCCATCAAGACACAATCAAAGTTTTCCAATTACTATGATGGCAGTGAGAGATTTTTTAGATGTCATCAGGTTATTCGTAACTTGGAAAATTTGTATTTATTTTTATTTTTAAAATAAAAGAAAATATATAATTAGATAAAAAATATTGATCCATTACAGCCCTTCCCTTCCGGTACAATAAAAAAGACAGAGTTCGGGTGCTGTACACAAGATAACAATTTAAAAATTTTAAACTTATGTAAATCATATTGTTAATAGTGGTAACAAGTATATACATTACAATATTCTGTAAAGTCCTGAGAAAACCAAGAAAAAAACATCATAAGTCCATTGCGACCGGCAGACTGCCGTCTACTACTGACGACCGCGCATCGTTGCATGGTGAGCAAAACCCCGCATCCCTCTCTCTCACCATCGTACCACTCGCTCCGATTTTTTTCCTCGTTTTTAGCACCGGTACAAAATCTTTTACGTAGGTTCATATTTATATTAAAAACTAGATATTCTTTAAACAACATGTATTTTGTAAAAATAAAAAAAGTTTTATGAGGACAAGAAATAAAAAAAATGAAAAAAAAATATATCACCCTAATATCTTTTTATTTTCTGAATTTTTTTTTTTTAGTTTTCATGTTTCATTTAGGTTATTTAAATATTACTTTCTTCAATGATTAAATATTACAATGAGGTTTTTAAATTTCAATAAAATAATTAATAATTAATAAAAATAATATTCCTTAGACTTTCAATAAAAAAGTTAATAGATGTCTCCTATAAATAAAAAATCGGATGTTTATCCTAGACACTATCTAGTTTGCAATTATGTTCGTGAAGAACTCTGTAATCATCATAAAAATAGCTGCCATTAATATGGGATTAAGAATGGAGGATAATATTGATAAAGTCTCGAATTTCAGATATGATATCGATGAAGATGACATTCATTGAACTGGTCTCATTAGCTAAGTTGGTAAAGCGGTTGTCCCTGAAAGACAGATGTACTGAGTTCGAGTCCCAGATACGACTGATATCTTTTTATTTTCTGTTTTTTTTTCGGTTTCATGTTTCATTTAGGTTATGTTAATATTATTTTCTAAAATGATTAAATATTACTAGAAACAAAGTCTGTCTGAAAGAAGTCAATGAACCTTAAAAACAGCACTAAAAACGACACGGAAGACGAACCTAATTGGATGACATTAAACAAATTCAGTCCGCCTCAGCACAGGACTTCCTAGAGAGGAGGACTGAGAAAAACAACATTGAAAGATCAAATTGTTCACAAAATATAAATAATGAATGTACCATTTTGTTATTCCGTAAACATTTTTATTCTTAATACTAGCTTTTTCCCTTCTATTTTTGTATTATGGCACTCAATGTGAACTAAAATTATCAATTTGACTCTCCTAAAACGGCATTTGTTCCCAGTTGGGCAGTCAAAGCGTTCTTAAATTTTATTGTTTAACGTGTGTTCCAAATAAATAAATAAATATTACAGGTAAACTATTTATTTTTATTCAACTTAAACATCACAAACCTCTCAATTTGTGTCCTGTACACCTATTTTACAGCACAGGAGATCAAGGTGCTTAGTGAGATTAAGTATATAATTCGCCCCACTGTAGAATTTGACAGGCACCCCTGGTATATCTAAATAGCCACAAAATATCTGAGAAAAACCCTTGGCCATGTGCAGAAAGGGGGGGTCCATTTGATAGATTCGCCTATCTTTACAAAAGGGTTACAATCTTTGGAGCACACACGTCAGGTGGGAATGCTGTCATTCATTTTTCGGTATTTCAATTGAATATGCTCTGATGAACTAGCGTCATTGATCCCTTCGGCACCGGTGCACAGCCGGGTAACGCGTCAAACGTGCTCCCAGCATCTGTCCACGGTTGACAGTTCTTGTGTTCAACAGCTAGGCTGTGGAACGATCTGCCGGCCTCTTTATTTCCTGCCTCTTACAGCATTGCTCTCTTCAAGACCCATTTTCACTGCACCCTATCCTATAAAAGACACTTACCATAAAAAAAGATATTTTCTAGCAACCCAAGGGAAGGGTTGTAATAAAAAATTAATCCGTATTTAAAAAAAATACGTATTAGTCTTGTTGCAATGCACATGAGAGACAGGAAGTGTATAACAAGCAAGGAAGAAATATAGAGTCCCATATCTGAGAGCTATTGAATAAAAGATGAAGCAGAAATGTTTTTTTTTTCATTCTCCTCTTCTGAGATTACTCGGGATGTAGCTATATTTTGATATTTTGCCTAATAAGGCCTTTTTTATTGTCATTTTATCTGTCAGAATAAAGGAATGGAATTTTTTTATCATTTCAAGACGACCTAAGTGGTGGAATGGTTAGAGCCTTTACTCCAGAAACAGGATCCTTCGGTTCAAAATCAGACAAAGTCCAAACTTAACCTTTTTAAGAAGTTCCTAGTTTAATTAACACAATCGTTAGGTGAGAGTGAAATGGTTCCAACCACGGAGAAGATAATCAACAAAGGTGCCCTAATAAGTGAGGAAAAGGAGGAAAAGGAGGAAAATTTAGCAGGGTGAGAGGTGAGCCTGGATACACGTCCTTTTTTAGTGATTCGCTAATAAGTAAATCCCAACATTATGCAGACAGCTCGCATTGCACCGCAAAGTATTAGTGTTTACTTTTCGAAAAGCAAATCTGCTAATGATCAACTAAGTCATTTTTATAATTGTGTGGAATTTATCGCCAATATCTGCCGTGTCAATATCTAAAACTAACCTAAACTGCTAATTTCAGTAAAACAGCAATAGAAAAAAAAGAGTTCGACTTGTTTACATTTACAGAATATTTTGTTACAGTATTTAGTTCGATCCTTTTAGAAATATTTATTAATTTACGATGACATGAACGCTTTAGCGTCGTCGTAATTTCGGTTTGAAAAGATTGTTTCACAAAACTTTTAAGAATTATATTAAATAAGTTCAAAATTAAGTAACGATTTCCTGTGGAATGCAATGCTTTATTTGTGATTACTCACACTATCACTTGATCTTTACATTATGATCGTTAAACGGTAGTCAGCGTGCGAATGAGAGCCGACTTTATTAAAAACAATGCGCGACCCGGGCTGGTGCCAAAATGGATGTCACGTGACCTTTGCCTCCACGTCAAAATGGCAAGGGTAGATTTTGCTTTGAGCATGCCTATATAATTCAGTGCGGACAAACGATATTTTTGAGAAAAATAAAATTTTGTCACCATAGAGTTTATTTTCGAATAAACAATATTAGAAAAAAACATTCAACCCCATCTGTTGTATATGAAACACATATTTTGACTCCCTACCGCCATTTCAACAAAACTGGTAACTTAATCAATGCGCACTCACAACTCTCCACTACACAGCAAAATTCAGACAAGTAGGTACTCACACACGTGCACGCACACACACGTATACACTATACACATTTTTCAAATACCCCTTTTTCTTGATGTATCATTCCCAAGAATATTGTACTAACCCCGCCCGGTAAAATGAATATAACCTTTCAGTAGATATTCCATAGAGACGCGTCATTGGTTCTGATCCTTGTAGTAATTTTCTAAAACCTTGTAAATTTTACACCACTCATTTTGTACATGTACTGTTCTTTTTATTGTATAATGTTCATTATATACAGTAGGAACTTATACCCGCTAAGCCACTGCAAGTAGCCTGTCAGCGGGAGTTTAGTTCAACAATATTATACAATACAACAATAAATAACAATCATCATACAAATGTAGGGCAAAATTAGGATATAGAGGCGCATGCATGTTGTGATCAATGTACATAAGTTGGAAAAATAAATTTAAAAAGAAAAAAAAAATTATACCGATAAATGATACCTGAGTCCAAATTTATAACACCGAT
Source organism: Halesus radiatus (assembly GCA_022606495.2). NCBI lineage: Eukaryota > Metazoa > Arthropoda > Insecta > Trichoptera > Limnephilidae > Halesus > Halesus radiatus. The sequence continues at coordinate 15,469 of JAHDVE020009262.1, forward strand.
TTAAATTATATTAAAACATATCAATATCATAAAAAATATCAATATTATAAAAACATCAATATTATAAAAAATATCAATATTATAAAAATATCAATATTATAAAAACATCAATATTATAAAAATTATCAATATTATAAAAACATCAATATTATAAAAATATCAATATTATAAAAATATGAATATTATAAAAATATCAATATTATAAAAATATCAATATCATAAAAATATCAACATTATAAAAATATAATTATTATAAAAGTATCAACATCATAAAAATATCAATATTATAAAAATATCAATATTATAAAAATATCAACATTATAAAAATATCGATATTATAAAAATATCAACATTATAAAAAATATCAATATTATAAAAATATCAATATTATAAAAATATCAATATTATAAAAATATCAATATTATAAAAATATCAATATTATAAAAATATCAATATTATAAAAATATCAATATAATAAAAATATCAATATTATAAAAATATCAATATTATAAAAATATCAATATTATAAAACTATCAATATTATAAAAATATCAATATTATAAAAATGTCAATATTATAAAAATACCAATATTATAAAAATGTCAATATAAAAATATCAATATTATAAAAATATTAATATTATAAAAATATCAACATTATAAAAATATCAATATTATAAAAATATCAACATTATAAAAATATCAATATTATAAAAGTATCAATATTATAAAAATGCAAACATTGTAAAAAATATCAATAAAATCAAAATATACTCGTATATAGTAAATATACAATCAGGAAACCATCATATTTGTTCAATAGGCAATGTAAAAAAGAGCAAAATAGAGTAAATACAGCAGATATCGAGGAGCTATACAGCCAAGGAGACCGTCATATTTGTTACCATCAATACATAAGGTTACTTTCCAAAAGGGAACACTTTAACATCAGTGAGAATTTCATCATAGAGCAATTGTTTTTAAATTCGTACGGCAATTTGTTAAATATAAATGGCACAATGTATTCAAGGGTTCGTTGACCATATTTATTTTGAAATATTGGCACAATCATTCCTATATTTTGTGTGAAACGTGTATTGTGTTCATGATCCACCACTGCCTTATACGAACTTTCAGATATATGTTGCAGTAGTTTTGCCACAAAAGACCACGAACAGGTAATACATTAATTGATTTGTACCCGTACATGATATTAATGTTCGTTTCTAAATTAAAATAAAATATATAAATATTACAATAATAATGACATTACATACTTATAGACATGCTATTCTCTAACAGAATGAACACACAGTGTAGCACGAGTTACAAACACTCTTACGTTTACAGTATATTCTTATTTCAAACATCATTTTTGTATGACAAAGACGGACATTTAAAAGATATGTCTGTTGAACGCGATAAATGTGCATCCGTACCTAATCGTTTTCGGAATCCAAAGTTGCGTCGAATATCACGGGAATGAAAGAGATGACACTACACCTACTCGTTTACACTACGATAGGACCCATTGCTAGAAGGCTGTCTTTCTTATACTCATGTGTTGCTACGTTTGCTATCTCACTTTCTCCAATGACGTTTAATTTTTTCGGGAAATAATGGAATTATGTTAATTAAGTGTTTGTAATATCATTGATTGTTTCCAGATTACAATTTCATAATTTGCGTGTATTTACGAATAAAATGTTACAGGTGTTCTACGTGAAATGGAAACGCTTTTTGCACTTATTTGTGCAATTACATTTGAGGCAGCAGACGACTTTACGCAACACGTATCAATTTAGTAATGATTAATTTAATATTAAATCAAAGTACGGCAATAACCGTATAATTTGATTACCACTTTTTGAGCTCTATAATTTGTCTATTGATCCTAATGTCAAAGAATATTAACTGTTTATTTATTTTTATTCTTAACTAGCCGATGTGTACCCGGCCTTGCTCGGGTATAATAATTGATTTGACAGCGAAAGTAAATCTCCAAATAAAGAAACATTCATTTGAATATTTTATTTCATTCCAAACGTTTATTTTTTCAAAACATATCTAAATCATAAAGTTCTTAAGTAGGTGGAAAGATGGAAAATATATTAAAACAATATAAGAAAACACCATAATAATTCTGTTGTAGAGATACTAGAGAAAATTATATTAACAAACCCGAATGAAACACGAAACCGAAAAACCCACAGAAAATAAAAAAAAGGTATCAGTCGCATCTGTGAATCGAATCCAGGACTTCTTTCTTGCCGAGGCAACCGATCTACCAGCTGATCTAATGAGATCTGCTCACATTTACGCCATCTTCATCGATATCATACCTCAACTTCAAGAATTGTCAATATTTTCCTATGCTCTGCTATCTTTATGATGATTACAAAGTTCTACCCGAATATAATTGCAATATAGATAGTGTCTCGGATATACCGATCCGATTTTCATATATTAATTATGTAAATGTAGTACAGAACAAATCGTAAGTGCGCCCCACTGCAGAATTTAGAAGCCACCCCTGGTCTGGAGCTCCAAAATACCTGAAAAAAACCCTTGACTCTGTGCAGAAACTGGCGGTGCGTTTGATAGATTCCCCTATCTAAATAAACTGCTTTCAATCTTCGGAGGACGGGCGGTGGGAATGCTGTTGTCTATTAGAAGATGCTCTGAGGAACTAGCGTTGAAAACGGGTCGTTTCTACGACTCATTTTTGAGTTCAACAGTCCGGCTGTGGCTGCGGAACGATTCGGCGGCCTCCGTCTTTCGTCCCCCCTACAACATGGGTCTCTTCAAGACCCATGTTCACTCCTTCCTCCCCTCAAAAACAACCCCGAGTTTGTCTATCTCTAAAAAAAAGAAATTAATAATGTACAAACGTAATATCAATCAAACAAACCGACTTAACTCATTTTTGTATCTGCGAATAAAATTTCTCTGATGATGCAGAAAGTTTACATGGGTAACAAAACACAGTGTTTAAAGCCTTATCTTGAATCGATAGCAGTGTTAAATCATTTAATTTCGTTCAACCGTGGCCCGTTCCTAATTTGAAGGCCGGAAATTGGTTTTACGATACCGCCATTTTGTATTGTCGGCTTCCTGCGCACTAGCGCCGCGGACGAACGGCGGCAGACTTTGACACTAGCGTTAATTGCGCCACGTTTTCCGACAGTTTGCGTATTTTGTATTTGAAAATCACAATGGCCTAATTAATATGATTTCATATTGTATATTGACAGTAATTGGGCGGCCATTGTAAGGATTTGTATAGGTGCCCGGTTGTTAGTTAAATAATTATGATAATTGGATGTTTTTTGCGAAAAATCACCCCAAGGGCGCTGTACAAATATCACTTCATATTCTCTATCTAATTATGTACAAACAGATACAGAAAAACATACTTGCCTGCAGCTGGCAGGTCGCTTCAGATCAACACAGTTTTATTAGAAAATTTAAGTATTGAGAAGATATGATTTTTACAGTTGCTATTTTATCCTCCCTTTGTATTGATGTTACGTTTATTAGAAGATTGGTGGCACGAGAAGAGTTGGTATTTATTTGAAATATTTATAATTTTTAGGACTGGATAATATTTATAAAATGACCTTAAAAAGCTGAAGAAGTTTTTGATAGATTTTCTTTATATGAATACCCAACTGCTCCCAACCGTCTGGAGCCAGTGAGACTATGGCATTCCCAATTGGGGAATGTTGTGAGGCTGAGGGTATTGGAGAGGTAAGGAGAAGGGGAGAGGAAGGTGAAGAACTACCTGGCTATTCATATCTGGGCCATTTCAAGCAACGTTTCAATTCTGAATGGTGGTCTTTCACCAGGGCGATACTGAGAGTATCTTCCACTCTGGAACGTGCGCAAATATAGTACATATTATTTTAAAATTAATTAGTTGTGAAACAGCACAAATTAATTAAATAAAATTTACTTGCTCACACCGGGATTAGAACCCACGACCTTCGGATTCGTAATCGAGAGCCTTACCCCTCGACCACGGGGTCCGTCAATTTACCTTTTTTGCACGTTTATTTATTTAAAGTGTTGCGGGCTGTGGACGCATTTGCGCACCGATGCGTAATTTAAAAAAATTTCTATAAGTGACTTTAGGTAAGCACTAACCGGCTAGCCTAGCTAAGCAATTCACGCGTGGATTTCTTCAATTTATGGATATGATTCTGTGATAAGATGCAGCTCTGAATTCTGTCGAGCCTCTGATCATTCTTAAGTCATGCTTAAGTTCAATATTAAATATTTAGAGAATATGTCTGGTGTTAAGATTATCAGATTAGGGACACAGTAACGTTATCTCCTACAACGAAATTACATCTTATTTGCAGTGTGACTTTTAAAAGCAGACAACGATTGAGGGCGCTGCTATCGTTTAAAATATTTTTAAATTCATTATATTTTCACCGAAATAAAAAACAATCTGTTCATTGAAGAAGATAATATGAACACATCCCAAAATGAACCACGAAACCGGAAAAACAACATATTAAAAAGATTTCAGTCGCATCTGGGACTCGAACCCAGGACCTCCACCTATCCGGGGTAACCGCTTAACCAACTTAGCTAATGAGACCAGTTCGATTTACGCCATTTACACCGATATCACACTTCATGTTCAAGATTTGTTAATATTATCCTCCATTTTTATAAATCCCATATTATTTATTGGCTGTTATCCTTATGATGATTGCAAAGTTTCATCCAGATTTTTAAATTTCTGTTGTTTTTCCGGTTTCGTGGTTCATTTTGGGATGTGTTAATATTATCTTCTTCAATGATTAAATATTACAATGAGATTTACAAACTTCAATAAGTTATAAAAAAATAAATTGAATATTTCTTTCCAGACTTGTAAAATAAGTCAATAGATGTCTCATATAAATAAAAATCGGGTAGGTATATCCGAGACTCTATCCAGATTACAATTGAGTTCGGGATGAAACTTTGCAATCATCATAAGGATAGCAGCCAATAATATGGGATTTGTAAAAATGGAGGATAATATTAACAAATCTTGAACAGGAAGTAGGATATCGGTGTAAATGGCGTAAATCGAACTGGTCTCATTAGCTAAGTTGGTTAAGCGGTTACCCCGGATAGATAGAGGTCCTGGGTTCGAGTCCCAGATGCGACTGAAATCTTTTTAATTTCTGTTGTTTTTCCGGTTTCGTGGTACATTTTGGGATGTGTTCATATTATCTTCTTCAATGATTAAAATATTACAATGAGGTTTAAAAACTACAATAAGTTATAAAAAAATAAATTGAAAACAATCTGTTTACTAAATCGCATTTTGCTTATAAATCAGGGTGTCGCACAGACGCAGTTAACCCTTCAGATATCGACCGAGTAGCCCCGCACGCAGATTTGCCGGCTGGGGTAACTTGGCTGTAGTGCAAAGACTGGTACTTGTTATGTTGCGGGGTGCATTGACACCCCAGCTTACGGAAAATTTTATACGAAAGGTGAAACGGGCAACTTTTGCGAATGGTGTTGTGTTTGCGATCGTGTTGCAAAGGCGATGTGCACGGTTGTAGTGGGATAAGTAAAACTAAATAAATGAAACATTCAAACTTTTTTTCTTTTAACGCCGACGTGTCTCGTAACAACATTTAGATCATCCGGTGCAAAATATACACTAGAGAAAATATTACAAAATTATTGCAGAACATACATATTAGGTGTCACAGTGGGGGGGCGTAAGTAAGGATTAGTAAAAGTGGAGGAAGAGATATAAATTGAGGGATGGATGAAAGAAACACGAACATATTAAAACACTAATTGTTAACACTGATATTATATTTGTAATAAAAAATACAATGGTCTAGCGAGCCTTGAATATCTCCACAGTAAAACAATAAAGGCTGACGTTTACTAAGAATTTCTTAGATGGGTACAGTTAATTAAGGTAAGTTGTCTATTAATTAAATAAATAATTATTACTTTGTTTAAAGTCTCTTTATTAAATATGTAAATATCTACATGTTTCAGGACCTACGGTGTTTGAGTAATAATACATTTTCTGAATTTGTCGACCATATTTTGGAAATGAATCATTCTTTGACCTAAAAAAAAATATAAAAAAATTACATACAGATTCAACTGGTTTACAGTTACATAAATTTGAAATTTTAGCAATATGACACCACGAGGTTATTTTACTTCATTTGAAGAAATGTCTATCGATTGCTTGTAATTCTAACATAAAGATGAAATCGCATACTAAATTGAAATATGAATTGTTAAAACATAGAATAACATTACAATAAACAATTCAATTAATCCAATAAAATGATTTAACTCTTCAGAGTCCCAACTGCTCCCAACCGTCTGGAGCCAGTGAGACTATAGCATCCCCAATTGGGGAATATCGCGAGGCTGAAGGTATTGGTGAGGGGATGGAGAAGGGGGAGAGGAAAGTGCGGAAATAATCGACTATTCGCATCTGGTCACCAAACACGGCTAAAAGCCATTTCTTTCACCCGGGCGATACTGAGAGTATCTTCCACTCTGAAAACTATTGGGACTGAACAGTGATATTTGACGAACGTATTGATAATATTAAAAGAAATTTACCCAAAACACATTTGATCAAGTATTATAAAATCAATTTAACGACTTAATGCTACGAGTTAATGTTAGGAAAGTATCGACCGATGCCGTTGACGACAATGATGTCAAGACTATTTTAAAAAATCCTATTCACGCTGATAAAAGATAAACTTTCTATTCTGGATAACCAATTAGGCCTCAGGAGCGTTCCATGAATTGTAATGGCTATTTATGGAGTTAAACAACCATTAGAATACTAAAACAAAGAAAAACCGTACAATTAAAAAAAAAATACCAAAAATCCATTAAAATGACCGGCACAGAAAATGTATGAAAGTGGATATCTACCAAACTGAAGAATCAGAGAGAATTATCAAACACAATCTTAGATGGTTTGGGCATGTAGAGCGAATAAACGAAGAGAGGAGTGTAAGAAGAATACATGACGCGAATGTGAATGGAGGAAGAAGCGGGGACATCCGAGGAAGACACGGCACTATAAAGTGAATCAAATACTTGAGTCGGGCCATGTCAGAAGCGGAGTAACAGAAGATAATGTATGAGACGTTGTATGAATATGAATGAAGCAAGTATGCCAAGATCGAGTTGTTCGGCGGTCCGTCATCTCTGCCTATCCCTGCGAAACGGGGTGATGGTTAGTTAGTTAGTTAATATTCTTTCCATTTTCATTTTTATTTTTTATTAAGAAATTATGAAGTTGTGAATTTTTGCTGATTGTTTGGTGCCATAAATGATTGGGCAGCGAAAGTAATGCCCCGTGACGACTATTACTATCTCTAAACAAAGAAACAAAAACATTCGTTTGAAAATTTTGTTTCATTTCAAACATTTTTTTTTAAATATATCAAAATGAACCTGTGTTTTACATTTTTTAAATATTCTACCTAAAGAAACCTTCTTCTTTTGAATATGTAATCTGAGGCTAAACAGAGTGGTATATCTATAGGCTAAACTCAATACAACATGGCGACTTCAATGTTTTTAAAACTATTTTCAAAACGTTATAGCAACAGTTTTACACATTGGATTTCATTCAAACTACTCTTTAAACCTTCTCAGCACTAATATAAACAAACTTTGCTATTTTTAAAAAAATCGGACTTGTAATTTTCGAGAAAACGGAGGATAGATAGACAGATAAACATTACTTTTTATATGTAAAGATAACATTTTTTTAAATGTGATTAAAAAATAAATTCCAATATTGACTTGAACCGCTAATAGCACCAGCCGTCCATGCATCCGTGACTTGAAAATTAGCACATGTCATATTATTATTCATGTTTTTTAAATAAAATCGCATGTCCGCGTTTCAACTGCCTTTCTCTACATACCACGTAGACTCTAATCCCACTGGACTAGGCAAATGATTGCGTTATGGGATATTGGCACGAATCAGATAAAATGCAATGAATTTTTTGAACCTATGTGGACAGATATTTGCTAGTATATTTCAGGTTGAACGATATTTTAAGAATCTTTCTGGTGATGAAAAACCGTTCTGAAAATAATGATTACTTCTATGAGTACAATCAAATATATACTAAGTATATCTAGAATATATAGAATAATATCATCACAAATTTATGCCAAATCTGTATTACTACACTTCTTCCAACACAAAATTCACATTCCATTTCATTCTCACGACGCATTAAACAACCAGACCCTCAACAAATAAAACCCCGAATATCCCAATAACACACCTCAATATTTTATTTATTACGGAATGTGAGGAGGTTCTAATAATAACAACAATATGTGGATTACTTCTATAGCGCCGCTTTCGTTTGGAAATCACCTCAAGGGCGCTTTACAATTAATTAAATAACATATCACTTGACATACAATCAATATTTCATAGCTAAAATTTATAAGTATTGACTTATAAATTTTAGCTATGATTGATAACACATATAGAAAACTAGTACATATTTAAAAAATAATACATATTTATGACCAAGTGCATATTTTATACACAATACTGCAAAGTGACTTACAACTATGGCTCAAAACTAGAATCTTACAACTAATAGAGATATTTATAATATTATAAATACCTGTTATGATTATTGCTCGTGCTGTCAGCGGTAAAGCATACAAGAGTACAAGTGTAATAAGTGTTATTGAAATTAAAGAATTTAATCTGGGCGGTAGAAGGTAAATAGGTAAATAATTAATTCTTATGAACTGAGTACTAGAAAACGTCATTAAACCAATGCGGTCGTTTTTCTGGATACGATAATTTAAAAAAGATGAGTCTTTAGGTAAGCTCTGAATTCAGTAGAGCTGTCGATTTTTCGCAAATGTGAAGGAGTTTGTTCTGAGTTGTTGGACCTGCTACCGCAAATGCTCGGTCTCCGAAATTGGTATTGGGATTGCGTTTAGGTACTGAGAGTCTTCCTATGGCCGTTGAAGACGCTGATCGAAGAGATGGTTGCCTTAACACCATTTGGAGTGCACAGTTCTGACAAATGGGGTGGTGCCATGTCGTGTATCGCCTACAGGTAAGTGCCACCCTACATATAAAAACACGTACAAATTACATGGAAAATATGTATTATTAAACATGGAAATCAAAAGAAAACGTTATATATGTAAGAGAGTTTGATATTGAATAAGGCAATATATTCATCCATCTTGCTTCTATGCTGGAATCTGGACTCTGGATTCAATGACTTCCAGAGTTGTTTGTCGTCTCCCTAAATCCTGCCACGCTGGTTATTGTGGAAGCTGTAAAACTAAGAACTATCCCCTCTGTGAGCATTTTGGAAACACTGCAGTGTCTGGAAAAACCGAAGTAGGCGTTGTTGTACTGCACGCGAAGTCTTTCCATGAGGTTCGCTCAGAGCTCGCACGCATAACACCTTGTAAACAAACTCTACAATTGCACGCTCACAACTCTGAAACAACCACTGACTATAAATATAATCTCTCAAATGTATATCACAGCCTGGATCAAAAATCAAGGTAATCATTTTATTCAAAACATGACAAAATCAAACCAAACACAACTCAACACACATCAATATCTACTTTTCCATCTCTTTCCACGTAACATGATTTTATTTAATCAATCTTACTCAATAGTAGCTATAAAAGCATTTATCTTTTTTTTATCTTTAATACTTTTAATCAGGCTATTTTTTACAATTGCATTCTACATAAGTCTTACAAAACTGAGTATATTAATTTCTTCAATTGATCTGTAATTACTTTTCGGAATCACATTTATTAAATCAATCATACTTTATTTAAAACCGGTATATTTAATATGAAAATGTTTCACGACAAATATATTGGAATATTTTTTATCCTGAAGAGAGGAGATTTGCTACTAAATATATGGAGATTATTTAAATATATATTTTTTTTTATATGTATACCGCACAAGAGTCCCAACTGCTCCCAACCGTTGTTGTGCCAGTTTAAGCCAGTGAGACTATGGCATTCCCAATTGGGGAATGTTGTGATGCTGAAGGTATTGGGGAGGGGAAGGACAGGGGGAAGAGGGAGGTGGGGAAATACCTGGGTATTCAGATCTGGTCACCAAACACGGCTAAAAGCCATTTTAAGCAACGTTTCAATTATGAATGGTGGTCTTTCACCAGGACGATACTGAGCGTATCTTCCACTCTGGATACAGTGTTTTTAGACAAAGCAATAAGAAACTCCAGTCAAACTGATTTTATTTTAAATTTGTCTATAATGATATTGAAACTTAAATACCAGTATATTTCGCTTTTTTTCTAAAGTTAGTTTTCACGGTTAACATAATTAAGTCCGCCAAAACGCTCCAAAGCTATGTGGCCGGTCTGTTTTGAGGTTAGAATGTCAAATGTCAAAACAAGGATGATCTTCACCGTACATAATTGTATATTCTGTTCATTGCAAAACCATAACCAATCATAAGTAAGAAAGTTGTGTACCTTTTTAGAAACTTTAACTCGAAGAATAATAATAGTATCGGATTTGCCAACCACCTCTTATAAACAGACCACACATTCAATAAAAATACAGGCGTTAGTTTACTTCATAAAAATGGAATAGGAATTCGACTAGATAATTTAGAAGCGTTAGAAATAAGGAAAGCCAAAAACACTAATACTAGACTCAAATAAACAAAGTAAACATCCTTCCCGGTCAGGTACCTGCTGATCTCCCACCCTTGGCCCGTCACTCGACTAAATAAAAGTGAAGTAAACAAAGTTATAGTTTATTTAATAAAAAAATTTAAATAATAATAATAGTATTGATCATTAAAATTATCATAATATCCGTGTTGATAATTGATTTGCTCATTAATACTCTAATTCAAATCATTAATAACAGTTTTTTTTATATTGAACAACAATTGTAGAGCTTAAAGTCATCCAAATAAACCTTAAATTTAAAAAAAAAATAGAATTTTAATAACAAAGAAACACGATATTACGTATTTTACGTATTTTGGGTAGATTTCTGTAAGTATGCAGGTGCAGGTTATGTCAGAATAATATTTTCTTTGTTCTAAGTACGCTTTTTAAATGCGTGTTAAAAGACAATTAATTAAATTTATTTTTAATTTAAAGTTTAAACACGTCATTCATTAAATTCACCCACTTTAAACTAGGTACTAACCCAAATATTTATGTTGACTTATGAGCAATGTAAAAAAAAAACTATCATTAATATTACATTCACACGAACAGTTTATTAAGTACTGTAAATCACAAATGTAAAGTTCTGTGGCCTGATTCATGTACTTTTATGAAAAGGCATTTTCCTTATTCTTAGGGTTAAATACATTTTGCTTAGTATGGAAGATCTACAGTCCTCGTATCTAGGATAAACGAAGTGTGTATGAAGAATGAGTTACTGATAAATGTAAGTATGTGTTTGATGGAGAGAGTACGAAAACAGTGTGCAATATAGTTGTGAATGATGAATACTTGGAGCAGGTCGACGAGTTTGTGTATTTGGGAAGTATGTGTACCAGAGATGGAAAGACTGACAGGAATATTGAAAGAATGGTGAATGCAGGAAAGTTGAAACTGAGTGCCGTGGGCGCAAACAAAAAGTTGTCCAAAAAAGCGAAGCTAGCAGTCCACAATGGAGTGCTGATACCAACCTTGATGAATTGGAAGAGGAAGGATGAAAGTAAACTGAATGCTGTAGAAATGAAAATGTGTGTTAAGACCATGTATGATTGTGTGAAAATTTTTGAGATTCGTAATGAGTACGATTAAGAAAGGGACGATTATATGGTTTGGGCATGTAGAGCGAATGAACAAAGAACGGAGTGTGTAATAAGAATATGTGACGCAAATGTGAATGGAAGACGAAGCCGGAGACCTTCGAGGAAGACATGGCACGATCAAGTGACATCGGAACAATAGAAGAGAATGTTTGAGACGATATATAAATGTGAATGAAGCAAGAAGTGTATGCCAAGATCGAGTTGTTTGGGGTTCGTCCTTTCTGCCTACCCCTGTGGAGAAACGACGTGATGGTTAGTTAATTAGTTAACTGCGATTTCGATCACGTCATGTCAATGGCGATGCACTTTGAAAATATGTTGATGGCTTAATTATGACAGAATTATTATCATTCTTTTATTATAAAAAAAATAAACAAGATGCAGATAATAAGGACCTCTCTAGCCAATCAATATTTATGTATTTATTTGTAAGAAACAAACAGTTTTTAATACAAACATGTATACGAAGGAAGTTTAACAAAAGGTAAGGCAACAAACAGTTAATTTAATTCTCAAAATTTGAATTTTTAAAAAACCCCCAAAACGGATAGAATCCAGGCGAAGATGCACTTGATGGCATATATACGTCAGAAGGACAATTCGTATGGCGATTTTTTTTTCTCCAATGACGAAATCCAGTACATTTTTTAAAATTAATTTTAAACGTCTAACTTTAAACGGTTTTTTCCTTTTTTATATCATCAAAATTTAATATGAAAATGGATAATTAACGTTTGAATTTAAAATAAATAATTCGATTTCTTTAATGGATTTTATTTTGAAAGTTCGAAAAAAATAATTTGAAAAAACTTCTAATCCGCAGTAGATATTTGCTATACCGTTTGATGAAAAAAAAATTTATTAACACGTTCATTGCTAACTAAAATTCGTACATATTAATGCCATGCTGAGAACATTTGACTGAAAGGTCGAGCCAACTAAAGGAGTGTTTACATGACCTTAATATTGTATAGACATCATAATTTACTGTTTTTTTTTCAGAAAGAAAACGAGAAAGAGGAATGTGTAATGTTTTATTTATTATGGCGAACTAAAGGAGTATTGTCTGTTTTAGACCGGAAATGGAACAGACGGCACAAGGCGCGAGGCGCGTTGCGCGCATGCCGGTCAAATTACTGGCCGCACAGCCGTTCCTCTTAACACGTGTTGTTCACTCGTACTATTACTTGCTTTACACTTGGGTTTATGTCATTTTCTAAAATTATACAATTTTTGTCACTGGCTTTTGGCAAATCCACTTTAAAAGCTTTTCAATTTCGATAATTCGTTTCTTTTAATAATTGTAAAAACAAATATTTATTTAAAACATACATTATTTAATATGATTATTTTATTTATGAGAGCTTTGACTGCCCAACTGGGAACAAATCCCGTTTTAGGACTGTCAAATTGAGAAGTTTAGTTCATATTAAGTGCCATTATACAAAAATAGAAGGGAAAAAGCTAGTATTTACACAGTATGGTAATATAATATATCTAGAAAAAAGTATTATAATTCAGTATAAAGAGATTATGTATATGTGTTGGTACTATGAGGAAAAAAATGCGTTTAAAATGGAGTGCTAAAAAAAAAGAGATAATATTATTAAGTAATATCGATAAGATTAATAGCATTACTTACCTACGAGATCATATTGCGTTTTCTTTTTTTAAAACTATTCAAATACTGTAATATTTTCAAAGAATGTCATTCGCTGAATGACAGCTGCTATCCGGGAGAACTGGAACCGCAGTTAAGCAAAATGTGTTAAATGTCTTTAATTACATTGCCTTATTCTGAAAAATAACCGGAATCAGGTCCCTGCTGAAAGATCACAATTCAGAATCACCAAATACGGCTATTTCAAGCGATGTAACGTGTCGATTAGAAAGTGTTGGGTTTCACCAAGGCGATACTGAGAGTATTTACTTATCTATAAGTGAAAAAGTCTTGTTTTACCATCCAGTTTTGTTCATATTTTGTATTTTGTCTTTCCAGGACACTTTGTCGAGATGTTTAATATGTTCGCCTGGGACCCAAAAAGCATTACTTAGTGTCTGGGGTGACTTGCAAATTTAAGTTTTGGGGCGAAGGCTATGATTTGGTCTATTTTCAGAACTAAAGGGATGATTTTGGCATTTAAGGGATGTTTTGTTATGATTTAACGCCAAATTTAAAGATTTTTTAATCTGCCCCAAGTTTAATGAATTGAATGGCATCACTACCCAGCTTGTTGCATGATTTCAACAATTGACGTGAATCGCGGCCAAATGAGCGATAGTTTCCGTCGAAATAATTTCAAACTTCAATAACTCGGCTAAAAATAAACATGGAGTCGCCAACTTTGCATAGTTTAAAAGAAAAATTTACGGCAGTACTACTCCAACATTTGGGGCGGCCGGACGTCGAGAACTGCGCTCGTGCAAAGTGAACCCATGATTTTATACTTTGCGGATTCGATACGTGTCTATAAACGGAAACATAACTCGCTTGAGGTGATTTCTCACAAAAACGGCGCTATACAAGTCATCCAACTATTATTATTATTATAACTCAGAAACTAATCATTATTTTGAATAACTCGCTTTAAGTTTCAACGATGTATCTTAAAAACTAAAAAAGATACGGGGCTGTGAATTTGAAAAAGTTTTAAACCGTCAAGATTTTCTTAAAACGTTGCGATAAAGTGGACAAAGTACAACCAGAATTACAAAAATCGGGAGCAGAAAATTTCAAAGATAATAATACTAAAAACTCTGGATTCGGATTGATTCGCTACGGTAGGTGACTTAGCAGTGGTGCCTGTGTTCATGGGGGGGGGGATACTGGTCTTGGTAGCGGATGCGTCTGGGTCAGATCGGGGGAGGCCGGTTGAGGGAGACCCCTTGATCTCTAGAGCCGAGCTCTCTATCCTCGCAATGCAGTGGGAGGGATGATTTAATAATTTGGAGGCCACATTATGTGAAGAATTCCCTTATGTTTATTAGCTACTACCCGCGGCTCTATCTGACTCACGTTCTATCGGGTTTGCTTGGAATGAACCATCAACGATTCAGAAGCGATGTACACATTGTTACACATTTCTTCAGACCGATTCGCGGATGGTTTGAAAACTCGGCTACCACGGAGAGCGTTCATTTCTATGTTCCCGATGGTTATCTCCGTCACCGACAGCATAGACTGTTTTATCTCCCGGCCTGCAGGACCAACTGCCAACTTGCCAATGGTGATGCCGGTGGGGAGGGCAATCTTGCTGTTAACAAAATCAATTCGGATAGTGACAAATTTAATTAGCGAGCTTTTTACTGCTACCATAAAACGTTCCTTCTAAAATATTTTTGTATACATCATGTTTTTTTAAAATATTAATACAATGTCCTTGAAAACAACTTAAAATTGGAAAAATTTAACAAAATAAACACATTTTTTTAAACCACTGTTTTATTTTTAAACTAAAACCAACCGGTTTCGCTTACCACAAGATTAATACATAGTGTGAGTATGTGTATTTAAAAAAAATAAATTATTGTATAATATTAATTATATACAGTGGGAACTTATACCCGCTAAGCCACTGCAAGTAGCTTGTCAGCAGGAGTTTATTTCAGGAGATACTAGAGTCAATGTGATTGGTATATACAAAAAGAAAGAGACAAAATATGAAACGAAAAATGGAACAGTGAGACGGAGACATGCTTACATGTAACAGAATGGAACAGTGAGACGGAGACATGCTTACATGTAACAGAATGGAACAGTGAGACGGAGACATGCTTACATGTAACAGAATGGAACAGTGAGACGGAGACATGCTTACATGTAACAGAATGGAACAGTGAGACGGAGACATGCTTACATGTAACAGAATGGAACAGTGAGACGGAGACATGCTTACATGTAACAGAATGGAACAGTGAGACGGAGACATGCTTACATGTAACAGAATGGGACAACACATAAAAAAGAGACAGAACGTCAAAGAAGGGATTAAAAAGAAGTGGAAAAGTTTGAAATAACGGGAAATATATTTAGTATGGGACTCTAAGACAAATTAAGTTGATTTTTAAGAATTTTGCTATCACCTTTAATGGCGTATATGCCCGCTCAATGTACTTTTGCTTAGTTTAAAATTTTACCCTGATGAAGCTTGAGATAAGCGAAACCGGTTGGTTTTAATTTTAAAATAAATTAGATGTTTGAAACACGATGATTGTTTTGATTAATAAAGGTGTAAAACCACAAAGTAATTGCTTTCTACGAAAAAAAAGAGTTTAAATAGTACTAAATTAATTTAAGAAATTGTTTCGCTAAAGGTCTCCTGTATGGAGTTAATGTAAATAAAATAATTAATTCGATTATTTAAAAAGCCTTCTTTTTGAGAAACATCTTAAGGGTTATCAACCTAATTTGCTTCGGGGAAAATCAAATTTCATCTTGTTTTCGTCGTCAAAAACAAAATATCATATTCCAGGACGGAAAGCGAGAGTTCCAATTTTGAAACCCCCCTCCTCCCCGACCCCCGCCGTTTCCGGCTTCCGACTTCCTGCAGCCCGTGACCGGAAGTGGGGAGCGTCCTCGGCGATGGCGGCTGGCTTGGCGCCAAAATCCGCCAAGATGGCGGTCGAGATATATACGTAGACACTGTAGAGTCTCGATTTTAAGGATTCCGGAATAAAGCGGCTCAACCGGGGTGTTAAATCTCAAATGGCTTGCCATAATTAATGTACGAACACAATCGATAAGAAAAATTATTTAATTCGTGAATTAAAAATAACTTTGTAATTACCACTTTATTAATGTATACATATCAACATGTTTCGAAAGCGAAGCTTTCCTCATCGGGAATGTAGAGTATATTGTATATTCTGCAATATTAATATTCTTATGTATTAATGGAAGTAATTAGTGGATTTTCTGGAGGAACAAAGCGATTCACTGGAAAAAAACTATACGATAAATTTACTCGGTTATTCAGTATAATGTAATTAATATTTAGGGATTTTCAAATTTCAAGTGCTTCTAAATTATCTAATTTATAGATATTACCGTGTTTTACAACAAATTTACGTGTTTATATTAAAGCGAAAAATCAATCTGCACTTTCAAAAACACGCGCGAATTTAAATTGGAAGTAGTTATGCAGAAAGCGTTCAACTCACAATTTGTCAGAGTCGACTTTTTCCTATTTTCCTACAGGTAAACGCGAAATTTTTATATTTTAAAAATATCCAAACTGCGAATGTAATCAATTCTTGGTAATTACGCTTTCACTTCAGAAATGACGTATTATGCTTTTATAATATAGAATATTCAAACGCCCCTTTCTCAGCTTTATCTTTTTTGACGCTTTGGACGCTTTCTGTATAACTACGTCCAATTAAAGCGCGCCGCACCGAGCGCACCACTAAAGGTGGAAAAAGAACTAAGCGCAAAATGATGCACATATAATATTTAAATGTTGTCTTCATTCGTCACAAAAAACGTACACACGATGCTCATTCAAGGGACGACTCGTTTGTATTTTTGTCTTAAAGGACGTGCCTTTCGGTACAAATATGTAGCCAGCAAATGCAGTAATCAGTGCCATCTGTTGGTACCTCTATTAATAGTGCAACTTTACTAAGGAAAAAAAATCACATTATGTTGGCTTTATGTCGTGCTATTTTGCGGTCCTTTTGATAGATTCTCCTACCTTAACAAGTGGATTGCAATCTTTAGAGCACAGGCGTCAGGTGTTAATGATGTCCTTGCTTTACCGGTGTTTCAATGGAATATGCTCTGAGTAAACAGCATAATTGATCCCTTTGGTACCGGTGCATAGTCGGGAAACACGACAAACGCCAAACCGATATTTGTACACTGTAGACAATTGTTACATGAGAACGGATCGTTTCTACGACTCGTTCTTGATGATCAACGATCAAAATTGCTTGGAGACAGATAGAAAGAGCGCTGCTCAGCAAAATACCTAGCTGATCGGACCTTCAGATTGGTCTCTCAATTTATGTTTTTAGACATAAGAACTTACTAATTTCGTTAAGTCTTAAATTAAAAATTCACGATGGTGTATTTTTGGAACTTTTCACCTGTAGCAAATTTTCTCACAGAATTAGAAACGGTGAATAACTTCATATTCCTTGACTCGTCTATAAGTGACGAAGGAGGTTGTGAAACAGGAGTAAAAAGGAGAACTTGCATGAAAAAAAACGCCATGAGAAAATTGCAAAAGATATCGAGTTACAGAGGCATAATGAAGATCACCAGGATGAGACTCGTCTGTGCGCTGATTTCCCCCATATTCCTTACGGTGTGGAAACATGACACTCAGAGTCAATGAAAGGAAGCAGATAGACGCCCTTGGACAGCCAGGGCGAACAAATATATAAATTCTGGAAGAACTTGGCATTCACAATAGCCTATCAACTGTCTGCCTACAGCGTATCCTCAGATTCTTTAGACATGTTCCTCGCCAAACAATGAACTTCAACCTGGAGAAGCTCATGGTCATTTGGCAAAGTGAAGTGCAAGAGAAGCAGAGAAAGATCACCGATGCGTTGGAGTGACCAAATTTTGCAGGTATCCGGAACATCGGTGTCCTTGGCTCTCCACGCAGTGCAGGATCGCCAAGAGTGAAGGAGCCTTGTACATCAAGAGAGATTGGAGTGAGGGTCACGATCCTCAGCAATGAGGAAGCGACTCAAGGAGAATAGCAAATGAAGGCAGTGTGATATTCCTACAAAAACATATATCGAGAAAATCACCATGTATAAAGTGTGCAATAACATTATCGACTGTCCTACCTTACTCCAACTAATGAACTTCAAAATATCACCCAGAGCAACTAGGTTTAACCACTTATTCCATATTAGCCGGACGGGCACAAATGCTGGTGTCAGGGATCCAATCAGATTAATGTGCGAGTTATTTAATGAAAATCCAACTTTGATGTATTCCGAAATATTCTTTGATACATGCAGTACTTTTAAGAGAAAATTGCAAGCTGTTTTTTTAACAAAAGTAATAAACAAACAAACTTCAACGAACGGCGTTGACACGTTGTGTACTTTTTTTATTATTTCATTGTACAACACTATTTTTAATATAATACTTTTTTCCACTTTACATTCTTGTAAAAATTATTTGAAAAGATTATTTACCTTCTGTTACTTTATTTAGACACTGTGCACTTTTTAAAATTCTTAGTTTGTAACACAGTCTTAAATTCCTTAATTTGTCTAAATATTCTATTTTTAAATATTAATTATTTTTCTTGAGATTTAAAAACCTCATTTTAATATTTAATCACTGTAGAAAATAATATTAACATAACCCAAATGAAATATGAAAACGGAAAAATGACAGAAAATAAAAAGATTTCAGTCGCATCTGCGACTCGAACCCAGGTCCTCTGCCTATCCGGGGCAACCGCTTAACCAACTTAGCTAATGAGACCAGTTAAAAAAAATGCATCAGCGGGAAATCAGTTTCAGCATTTTGTATTCATAATCCATCCCCTTTATCGAGATTTCACTGTAGTATACATAGACATATTTTTCGTATGTAACTTGTAGTCTGGTCGCTAGTGGAATAAAGATATGTTTAAATCCAGTGTTAAATGTAATATTCTGGATTACCTAACTATTCCGACTTGTGAGAAAATTGAAACAGGCTTATTACTTGGCAGCCTTCGTAGTGAAATGCTAAGATCCTTGGCTCCGAGCCCACACTAAGATTTGTCAAGAGCCTTAGGCTGGGTTCTTTAAACTCTATCACAGTTGAGGACCATCGAATCGTGGATCAGCGCCATTGTGATTTTTTTTACATTTGTACAGTCTCCGTTAATCGCTGATTCTCGGCACGTTGAAGCTTTAGATAAAATTTTGATGAGTCGAAAAAGCATGGTGATGTAACCACTACGCACGACAGATTATAATAGGTGGGGAAATACCTGGCTATTCAGATCTGGTCACCAAACGTGTCTGAAAGCCATTTCAAGCGACGTTTCAGTTCTGAATGGTGGTATTTCACCAGGGCGATACTGAGAGTATCTTTCACTCTGGAACGTGCGCAAATATACTATATTTTATTTTACAATTAATTAATTGTGAAACAGCACAAATTAATTGAATAAAATTTACTTGCGCAAGACGGGATTTGGATTTCGGATTCCTAGTCGAGAGCCTTACCCCTCGACCATGGAGGCCGTCAAAACCTATACCTGTCCGATTTTTATTTATATGCAGGTTCCGGATAGACCTGGGTTCGAATCCTAGCTGATATCGTTATCTTTTTATTTTCAGGGTGTTTTCGGTTTCATGTTTCATTTTGAGAGTGGTTAATATTATCTTATATGTTAATATTAGTAGTTATGTGTGAAAAATCATAGACTGGACTTGCAAAGATGAAATCTGAGAACTTCTGGTTAAAGAGAATCATCAATATGATGATTTTGAAGCCTTAAGCAGGGAAACTTTACAGTGTAATTTAACCACTTAAATAATTGAGCCTTAGAAATAATAATAAAAACATACTAAGTTTCATTACGAGTTTTCAAATAGATTTTTTATCACTTTGTGGAACCGTTCACATTAAATGAATAAGAACAACTTATTTTTAAATTATTTGTTATTTCTTTTGAGATTTAAAAACCTCATTGTAATATTTAATCATTGGCGGTTGCCCCGGATAGGCAGAGGTCCTGGGTTCGAGTCCCATATGGGATTCAAATCTTTTTATTTTCTGTTGAAATGGCTTGTAGCCGTGTTTGGTGACCAGATCTGAATAGCCAGGTATTTCCCCACCTTCCTCTACTCTTCTCCTTCCCCTCCCCAATACATTTAGCCTCACAACATTCCCCAATTGGAAATGCCATAGTGTCACTTGCTTCAGACGGTTGGGAGCAGTTGGAATTCTTGTGCGGTATTATTTAAAAAAATAAAAAAGGGTCAAAAGCTGTTTGTTTCTTAAAAATATATAAAAAAATAAAAGGTTGGGAATCAGTGATTTAATGCATTCACCAAGTAAGGTTTTAATGGGATATATTATAATGTGTGATAATTTGGAATTTTAAGCACGCATTCCCAAACTTCAAGTGTGCAGAGTTTAACATAGACCAGACAACTTCTAGATTCTAGAAATTCCATCATATCACCCCCTTTCCCTTCCCCTTTGTCTAACATACTTCAACACCCCCGAGGAGGTAGGCAGATTGGGGTTGAGCGGTTTTGTAGGAGCAAGCAAAGTTATTGGAATTTCTAAAAGTTTTTGTTTACATACAAGGGTTGGCAAAATGCAGCTAAATAAGGAACTCCGCTGAAAAAATATTACCCCTAGGAAAATATATTTTCAAATGCCGAATCATGATATAAAACTTTTATTGTACGTTGAATTTATAAATCTTTAATTAAAAGAGAAAAAAAATCATTTCGTCAGAACATCGTTATATTGGTACCATTGCATTCTTAACATCTGTCATCGCGGGTTTCGTGAGCTTGTTTTCTGGTTTTGGATTTGTATGAAAATTTATATTTATTAAATATTGTATTTAATATTTACTATTGACGAAATTTGAACGTAATTTGGGTGGCTTTAAGTTCTATAATTGTTCAATTTATTTTTAAAACTTTTTGAAGTTCATAAACCTCATTGTAATATTTAATTATTGAAGAGGAAGGAAAAAAGAACCTGGCTATTTAGATATAGTCACCAAACACGGCTAAAGCCATTTCAAGCAACTTACGGCATCGAAGAGTCTGGAACGTGCTGCAATATACTAGAAATCACTTTAAATGACTAAATTGTGAAATTAAACAATATAATACAATGAAATTTATTTGGACACGCCGAGATTTAAGAACCGGCACATATTAAGAGCTGACTTCCAGTTCATAAGCTCATACCCCAGTTCATACGAATTTTAGTTCCTACGGCTCCCAGCTCCTAGCGTATAGGTGTAGGTACAAAACGTCCAGATGCCAGACTGTCAAGCGCCGTTCACACATTGTACAATGCGTACACGTGTAAATGCGGTAATTATTATTATCTCCTCACACGAATGTGAACCCTTGAAAACAACTGCTTTAATATTATTTGCAAGACCCACGGTCGTAAGCATATTTTTCCTTGTAGTAATTAGAAACGTATACGATGATTTTATAGAAACAAATTAGAACAAAGGACCCCATTTAATGATGCGTCATTACAGAAATGCGTTAGCATACTATCGAACATATGAGATATGTAGATAAATATCCTATCTTACTTAATTGATTCCGAGGTTTGTCAAAAAAGTTACAGTTCAGTTGAGCCGCGGTACGGTTTACCAGGAGCACTATTCTGGTTCTTTTTAAGGAAGATTCCTTATCCATTTCCTTAGGCAAAAAGGCTTCTTGCTTAACTGTGGAATTCTGGAGAGACATTGTAAAAACACATCACACCCTAAGCACATTGTTAAGAGATTACTTGAAAACACATATTGATGAAATACCTTCAAGTGACGCAAAGTTTTCAACCAGAACTATTTAAAACAATTACATTATATTATAATGCAAATAAATACATTTTTATTTTATTATTAAATAGCATAAATAAGCCTTTTAACGAAGAATTCGGTTTTGTAAAAAGACTTATGCGGACCGAAAGGAACGAAGACCGAGTCCGACGAATCCCTAAACTCGGAAATGGAACCGAGTTTTTAAAATAAGTGGAATGACCCATCTCTTCGGTCGGCACAAATTCAAATGCCACTTTTAGAACTAGAAACAAAAAAGGTCATTACTATCTAATGAGGCAGGTACCTTTTTATAAAACGTGATTCTTCGTTAAAAGGCTTATTTATGATATTTAAAAATAAAATAAAAATGTATTAAAATGAATTATGATATAATGTAATTGTTTTAAAAAGTTTTACTTCAAAATCTTATGTCACTTAAAGATATTTCATCAATTTGTGTTTTCAAATAATCTGTAGAGAAATTATTTAGGATCTTTTTACTATGTCTCACCGGAATTTCGCAGTTAATCAAGAAGTCTTTAACCCTTAGGAAAAACGTAAGGAATCTTCCTTAAAAAGAACTGGAGTTGCGCTCCTGGAGTCGTACGCTCACCGCTCATCAAAAAGGGTCGTAACCACTCAACGTCAAAGTTATAACAGTAGTTCGAGAATATATAGAAACATTAAAACATTTTTCCATGACGTCACTGTAATGTGAGAATTTGTGTGTGAAACAATATTGCTGTTAATACTCTATTTCTCTTAAATACAATATTGTTTTCATAATATCCTACAACATCAAAACTTCCATTATATTAGACTTTCAAGCCGCGTAAATAATATTCAATTACTAAGACAATCCATACGCTGGCGGCGCCAAAAGAGTTTTTATTTTTATATTTAAATAAATTAAGTGATACGAAAATCAAATTCATCATCTTGGTAGTAATAAAAAAAGTTTTGTACTGTTCTAAAAATTATCCACACTTTATATTCCTAGCTGATGTGTACCCGTCCTTTACCTTTTTTTTTTACTCTCAAGCAATACTCGTGTACTCCATTTCGAAAATTTTCTTCCGAATAAACCTTATTCTTTTGAATGTGTAATCTGTGGCTAACCAGAGTGGTATATCTATGGGGTAAGAACAATGCAACATGGCGGGTACTATGTTTTTCATACTAATTTTAAAACCCGTCCTTACTCGTTTTTTTTTTCTTTTCTTAATCTGTAGGTACATACTTGTGTGTTCCATTTTGAAAATTTTCTTCCGAATAAAACTTATTCTTTTGAATGTGTAATCTGTGGCTAACCAGAGTGGTATATCTATGTGGTAACAGTGATACAACATGGCGGGTACTATGTTTTTCATACTAATTTTAAAACCCGTCCTTACTCGTTTTTTTTTTCTTTTCTTAATCTGTAGGTACATACTTGTGTGTTCCATTTTGAAAATTTTCTTCCGAATAAGACTTATTCTTTTGAATGTGTAATCTGCGGCTAACCAGAGTGGTTTATCTATGTGGTAACAGTGATAAAAATGGCGGGTACTATGTTTTTCATACTAATTTTAAAACGTTATAGCAAGAGTTTTACATTTGGATTTCATCCAAACTACTCTCTAAACCTTCCCGGCACTAATAAGAACAAACTGTGCTATTATCAGCCAAAACCGGTGCAGTAATTTTCGAGAAAATCGAGGACACACAGACAAATATTCATTTTTATATACGAGTAAAGAGATTTGGTGTTTTATAGAACATAACATACGTAAGTTATAATTACAAAAACAGAAAAAAATGTTTACATTATTGTATTTTTTCGCTTTTTCAGAATCACAGTAAAATCTTAACCTTTACGTATGGGTGCCATTTTTTATTAACACTAACATAGAGGTGGAGTCTCACAGGCTCCTATATTCAGATGCATTTTTTTCGAGAATATGATTCCGAATGGCTACAAAATTATATTTGTATCAAATAATAATAAAAAAAAGTTTATATAATCAAATTTATTATTAAAAGTATAGCAAGATGAAAAAAAAAATTATGGCATTTTTCAGGCAATATTGACTTCTGAAAGAATCTAAAACGATTCATAAAACGGGAAAACCTTTTTTTAAACATAGATTCTAATATATGAGGAACAACAAAAAAATAATATATACTTACTTCTGGTAACAAAAACAAAAATTCCGATAATGGACGTGTAGTCTGACAATTTTTCAAAAAGTATTGCACTCACGTCTCATGGCTTCGAGCGACGCAATCTCTTCTTTTGCTGGTCGTTTCTCTATTAAAAGTGAAGCTACTTTAGTCGCGAGGAGCGGGAGGAAGTGTGTGAAACTAAAGGCGGGTACTGGGAATGTTTTTTCGAAATATTTGTTTTCATACACATTCCGTCTCCTGCTAAAATGCATTTTTTTGGCTAGAACCAAATCATTTTCGTCTACACGATAACATGAGTTTAGGATGTAATGTAAATATTTTTATGGGTTGGAATAAAATACCGTTGTTTTGTTTATTGTCTGAATTAAAAGCAATTTATAAATGTCAATGTGTTCATCACAATGTGTCATTTAAATACTTCTAAATATGAGAGTTGTAGTGCTATGAGAAATATTAGATAAAATGAGGAATAAATAATAGTTACATAAATAAGTAGAGGAAAGGAAGCGTATTTGGAATACTGTTGGTAATTCGGAATACCGTCTTATCTTCGGTTCGGGTGGCGGAATCTATCGGTAATAATTATAACTATTGAAAGTCGAAGCTGTGAGCCTTGATTTTGGCCGGAATAATAGTTCTCCTGTGTCTGCGGATGAATGCTGACGTGTTTTGTGAAGTTGCTCCTATCAAAACTTTTTCGGTGAGTTTTTAATCCAATATAATCACCCCATATTCCAAACTATTTTATAACATTACAAATGAAATCACTTCAGAAAGAGTTTTATTTTTATAGTATGGCTTTCGTTTTTGCATTTTTTAATACGTTGACATGTGATATAAGAAAGATCTTTTAGGTTATATGTTGCTAATGCGGAATACGGAATGTGATGCAAAATCGGAATAGTATTCCAAATTATATTCATTTTTTTAAGTACTTTTATTTAATTTTACAGAGATGTCGTCATCAAATTTGTACCAGAAAAGGAAGAAGTGGGATTCGAATGATATGTGTGAAGCCATTACTGCTGTTCGCAATAAAAAAATGGGATATTTGATGGCAGCTAAACACTTTAAAGTCCCACGTACTACTTTGTTTCGACTCGTATCTGAAAAAGATGCGGACTCTTTGACTTTAACCTCAAAGAAAATTGGCCGAAAACCAGTTTTTAGTGCAGAGTTCGAAAAACAATTGGTAGACTACGCCCTTGTAATGGAAAAAAAGTTCTATGGTCTAACACAAATGGATATCCGACGATTGTCTTATCAAGTGGCTGTTAAAAATAATCATCCAACTCCTTTTAAATCGGGAATTGCTGGCAGATACTGGTTGAAAGGCTTCCTAAATAGACACAAAAATGTGTTATCTATGAGAAAACCTACAGGAACCTCGTTTGCAAGAGCCATCGGTTTTACCAAAGAAAAATTGGACACATTTTACGACATACTAGAAAATGTGTATTCAGAAAAAACTACCCCGCCGACCGTATATTCAACGTAGATGAATCAGGACTATCTATCGTTCAAAGTAAAATCCCGAAAATCATTGGACGCCGTGGTAAAAAACAAATCGGTGCACTAACTTCGGCTGAACGAGGGTCTCTTATAACTATTGTGGTTTGTATGAGCGCATCAGGCATATATGTGCCTCCAATGATAATTTTCCCCCGCAAAAATATGAATCTACAGCTCATGAAAGGAGCCCCGGCTGGATCTGTTGGAGTATGTCATCCATCTGGGTGGATACAAACTCACCTATTTACCCAATGGTTTTTACATTTCATGGAGAAAACTAAACCAAGCGAGAGCTCTCCGGTTTTGTTAATCTTGGATGGTCATTATAGCCATACAAAAAACGTGGAGATTGTAGATTTGGCTAGAGCGAATCACGTCTCCATAATATCACTCCCTCCTCACTGCACACACAAAATTCAGCCCCTCGACAGGTCATTCATGAGTCCTCTGAAGGCCTATTATAGCGAAGAAATTCGTATGTGGCTACGTAATAACGCACGAGCTTTGTCAGTATATGACATAACGAAGTTATTTGGAAATGCTTATCGCAAATGCCAAACCGGAGAGATTGCAGCAAATGGATTCAAAGTTAGTGGAATCTATCCCTTCAACCGGCATATTTTTAGCGATGCTGACTTTCTTGCTGCAGAAATTGAAGAGTCTGAAGTCCAGCATTGTGCAGAAGCGTCAACAACACCCATGATGAAAGTTGAAGCACGTCCATTAGCTTTAATGGAAAGTCCACCCGAAGAACAAAGTCCTTCCTTGGTCGCGATTGAACCCCAGCCGTCGACTTCGCGTGGAAGACCCAATCGCACTATCATTACCCCATTTGATGTTTCCCCGATTCCGCAAACTAGGAAAAAAACATCCAATAGAGGGCGTAAATCAGCGGTTTCAACCGTTATATCAAGTTCTCCATACAAGAAGCAACTAATAGATGAACAGGAAAAGAGGACTGCCAAGAACAAGCCCAAGGGTACAAAAAATTCCAAAAAGAAAAAAACGACAGATATTGCTACTGACTCGGATTCTTCTGCATCGGAAGTAATTGATGACAGTTCCTCTTCTGATATAGTCATCCCTCCTGGAACTAATAAACCAAACGATGAAGACGCAGTGTGCTTTTTCTGCAATGGTCCTTTCAGTCAGGATGTAAGGGGAGAACTTTGGGTCAAGTGCCTAATGTGCAACCTCTGGGTACACAATGAATGTGCCGGATGCGAAACAGAAGAGTATGTATGTGATTATTGCAAATAATTAACAAGACACTATTATATTCTGAAATATTAAAAGTGAATATAATTTGGAATATACTATTCCGAATTACATGCACTTTTAAAAAAACGCATTTTTTCTCATTCTTTAATTTTTTATTTTTTAAAAGCACTGTAATATTTTTTTTTAATTTCTGTTCTCGTTTTCTAATAAACTATTAGTTTCTTAACATTTAAATCGACTTTTATTCGTAAAAACATTTTTATCTTATTTTCTGCACCCTAAAATGTAAATGGTATTCCGAATATGCTTCCTTTCCTCTATTATAATCTCACTCAGTAGACATAACCTAAAAAAACGTCCGGACCTATAATACTGTGACTGTTAAAGTATCGAACACATATACAGATACGCACAGTACGGTGGTTATTAAAAATCAAACAAACCTTCCCTTCCCTTTCCATCTTCACCCGCGTGAGGAATGTTTTCCATCGGTGATGGAAAGCAAAAAAAAAAATTGAATGCACACACAAATGTGTACGGTAACGTCCCTTTGGGGGAGTCTGAGAGGCTCCACGTCCATACTTAAGGGTTAAATATACATAAAAGGTCATTATACCAAGGGGAAAGACATTGCAAGAATGTATATGGTATAAATGTTGTCTTGTTTCTTAAGTGTAAAGTTGAGAGTTTTAATTACTGGAGGCCAAGAAAGTAAGAGATTGCAGCCAAAACTTTTTGGCTTGGAATTGAACGCCAGGTCATTCACATGGGGCGTTGTGTTGCCGTTTGATATGAGTCAACGAATGTATTAAACGGCAGAAGTATCTAATTGGCGCATCTCTTTTTTATTGACGGCCACCGTGGTTGAGTGGTTACGATCCTCTGCCATAAATACAAAGATCACGGGTTCAAATCCCGGCGTGCGCAATAAAATTTTATTTTATTAATTTGCGTTATTTCACAACGTATTAATTTAAAATGATATATAGTATATTTGCGCAACATTCTAGAGTGGTAGATACTTTCAGTATCGCCCTAGTGAGAGACCACCTTTCAGAATAGAAACGTTGCTTGAAATAATGATAATAATAATGATATTAATTTATTTGAAACACACATTATTTAACAAAAACCTTTAAGAAAGCTTTGACTGCCCAACTAGGAACAAAACCCGTTTTAGGACAGTCAAATTGCCAAGTTTAGTTCATATTAAGTGCCATTATAGAAAAATAGACGGGAATAAAGCTAGTATTGACATAGTACAGTAATATAATATATCTAGAAAAAAGTACAATAATTAAGTATAAATAGATTATTTATGTGTTTGATCGGTACTGGTTGGTCCTATGAGGAAACAAAATGCGTTTAAAATTAAGTACTAAAAAAAATTATATTATTGAGTAATATCGACAAGATTGAATTACGTATCACTCATGTTTATTAGCCGACGATGAAATTATTTTTTTTTCTAATTTTTATTAACATTTTTGATTAACGGGGAGAGGGAACTAAATAATAACATTGTTTTTTTTTTTTTTTGTAATGCGGATTATAAATTTTTGGTTACGTTTATTTACAAAAACGCCACGGCAAATTATTAAACATACTTTTCTCCACTTTAAAAATCATATTTTTATTTTAAATATTTTGTAAAACATACAATGGAACGGTCAGAAAAAAGTAATATTCCTGATTGGATTTTGATAAATGCTAAGCCTATGTAAATTTATAAAATATTTAATAAATATTTTTCTTTTTAAACAAATTATGTTTATCGTATTGCGTAATAATACTATCATCATTTTGAATAAATAAATAATAATTCTCCCACGTCCCTCTCCCCCTTAATTACTTGTGCTTGCGTTTATAATTTGTCTCTTCTTACATTATTGTGTTCTGTGTTTATCATTTTATACTTGAAATTATTATTTTTTAGAATTCTGTATATTATTGATGAGGAATGCATCTATTTCGAAACATGTTGATATGCATATATTAATAAAGCGGTGATTACAGAGTAATTTTTAATTCATTTATTAATAATGACGCCACAAGTGAATTCCAATCTTTTGAAGAAAATTTTGTTAATATTTTTTATTTTCAATAATAATAATAATAAGAATAAATTTCAATAGCGCAGTTATGCTAACAAACACACTAACAAACCTAACCTAATATAATTGATAAAAAACAGATACACTAAATAGTATATCTGTTATTGTAATATATATACAATATGTAAATTAAACTATGACATAAAATATTCATGAACAGATATTATAATATTACAATTTAGAAACTAAGTGTAAATAATAAAATATAAAGTAGGTATAAATAAAAACAGAGGAAGAGAAAATTATATGATATTATGTACATGGTTTTTCACTGGGTACTAAGGGAATTAAATAACAAGGGGAGAAAACCGCAACTAAATAAGCTAAGGAGGATTAACAGAAAAAATGTCCTGAAATTCTGTTTCTACGCACATTAATGTATGTTTTATATCGGATAAGATTTTTTGAATAATTTAGCAATGATTAGTAATATGAAACTGTACAAACTTACGGTAAGTTGTTGAACAGTCTGCGTATTATTATGATATCGTGATACTTCCCCCGATCGCATGAACGTTTTTATGCCATGGCGTGTCATATTCCCATGTTAAGAACCCCCACATTGTTAGCTATACTACACTGATAATATTAGTGTCCGACAAGAGGGCTGTTGTTGCGTATTCGGTTGCATGTGTCGAGCAGTTCCACTCCCTTTTCCGCCCGTAATCGTCGATTTAATAATGCGATGGTCTTTTGTCGGTATGTTACGTAATGTTTTAACTTGTTATGTCCGGAAAGCTACTAGGTAGGTTTTAGTAGGATCGCTACGGTGAAAGCCAATCAGCATCGATATGTAAACTGCTAAACGAGGCGCGTCGTAAAAATGTGCAAAACGAATGCGGCCCATCTTGACACCACTTTTTATAGCCTGCTTTCTTCCCAGTAAATAGTTCCATATAAAAAAGCATGTTAAGGCGATCCACCGGCTAAACTTCCAACGAAATCACGCGCTACTTATGCAGGTGGCTACAAGGTTAAGATTCCCGCTTAACATCGGCCGCACGCTTCGATTTACGCAAAAAAACCATCACCAAAATGCGTGTTTTATTCTATTCTGTAAAGCTCAGATATAATTATTAAAATGTTTTACGGTAATATTCTAAAATACTTAATTTACGACAATGAACAATATGACAATATCAGAAAAGGGGTTCGTAAGTAGGAGAGTTTGCGCTTTAAACATTTTTATTTATGTCGGATACTTTATTTTTTCTAGGCTTATAAAAAGACACAACAAAAAAATTCCCGGTTAAACGAAATGCCAGTGTGTTCTACTTGCAGTATTTAATTAAATCATCTATGATATTTATAGGCCATCAAATTTTCAAACCGAAAACACATGATTTTGCATTACTTCTCATTGCATCGCCTTAAGGGAAACGGCTGTGCGCCCTGTTACATACAAAATTGAATTTTGGATTTGAGGCCAAAATTCTCACCGAAACCGAATGATTTTTTTTAAATTAAAAAGTATCGTAAATATCTAGTACGGTTTAGAAGTATTTTATTTATTTATGTTTTAAATTATGAAATATAGGCCATTAAAGAAATAAATTTTTGACGATTTTAGGAACAACTTTGACAATTATTTGGGGGTTAATGGTGAGGAATAAAAATTAAAAAATCTTAAAATCAGCTTTACGATGGACTTAAATTTAAATTTTAAATGACTAATTTACGTTGGAACATAAATTTGGGGTATATAATTTAAAACGTCGACCAGAATTTTTTTTTTCATCTTTAAAAAATAAATAAATTATTATATATGATCATATTTACAATAAAACTACCGTTAACCGTCAAGTAATTTCCGAAGTTGCCTCTAAAATCGTGAAAATTTAATTTCTTTAATGGCCTATATTTCATAATTTAACACATAAAAAATAGAATTCATACTAGATATTTACTATACATTTAATTTAAAAAATATATCTTTCATTTTGGGAGGGTATTTTGGACCCAAATCCAAAATTAAGTTTTGCATGAAACTGGCCGCACAGCCATTCTTCTTAAGTATAGAAAGTAAGTTAATTTGCTGAAATAATATAGTTAAATTGTGGTTTTAACTATCATTGAACTATAGTGATCAAATTTCGCACTATAAACTACAATCTCTATCAGTCAGACGTAAACTTTCTGATGTATTCCTTTTGTACATGCATCAATTGATACACCAAACATTTTGTCACAAATCAACATTAATACACCAACAAGAAAATCAACAAGGAGGATAAAATACATTTTTTTTATATTAAATCCTATCAGACAAATACGTTCTTCTTTACCGCTGATACTAACAAATTACAATACTATACACTGCTATAATGATGAAGTAGACATTTTTAATGAAACAATTAATCAATGAAGAAAAAAGTTTTACCATTAATATCAAACTGATAATGTGATGATGCCCTTTATAAAGTACCAAAACAGTGTACCATCACCACATGTGACAATAAGGAGTTAGTTTATACACTTATTTTTCATTCTTATTATTATTGTCGCGAGATAATGTTTGTTGTTGTTTATTGTACTTATTGATTATTATTGCTGTGTAAACATTCATTTGTGTTTTGGCTGTTTTATGTACTAAAATAAAAATAAAAAATAAAAAAAAACTCAGGGGTGCACAAATCTCCAATAGCATTTGTAAAATCAAGTAGTCCTCGGTATTCTATCGTAACACTGTACAGAGATCTGGCACATAGCACTCACCAGGAAAATGTTAGCAAAGACCGCCAATACTCGCAAACATTTCATAAGAAAAGTTGTTGGAATTGCGATGTAACTACCCTACGAATAGCTGCGATTGTCTTAGTTTACTGGTTGTCGGAATATTGTTCACCAGTGTTGGATAGAAATGCACACACATAGAAGGTCGATTTATAGCTAAATACTGCTATGCGCACGGTGAGTGGAACACTTTCCTCCACCCCACTATAATGGCTCCCTGTTCTCTTGAACATCGCACCGTCCACTGTAAGACGAGAGACAGCAACTCTCAGGGAATACAAAAAGTAATATTTCACTTCAAGATGACCTTGCAAACCTCCCAGCCAGCCGCCTGACATCGAGGAAACCTCTTTAGACTGAAGGCGAAAGACTGCTTCTATCGGGATACTCCCCTGAAGAGTCATGGCGAACTCAGTGGCAGACCTCAGGCGTGAAAAACAAGCACCTTTGTAGACCCTACTATAAAATTGCCAGGGTTCTCTCTCCCTTGGGAGACGCGGACCTCATTAAACCGCACCCGGTGCATTCACAGCCTTTGTGCGTGTACGTAACTTGTGAATGAGGACATATTCAAACAACGAAATACATTTGCTTCGTGCAATGATAAACAACTTCGCTATCAGGGGATCGATATTTTTGGATTGGACTGCTTAACCAATAATTAACCGTTGACTGTTCTTAACCGTTCAAAAAAACCTTTGCCGTTCTAGTTCATCATCTTAAAAAGGACAAACTGGCTATGACTCCTCATGATCATAATACTAGAGCAAAGCAACTAGACAAGCTAAATGTCCCCAAGTGTAATACTTATTTTGGACAAATAAGCTTTGAATTTTTAGCTGTAAAATTATACAACAAACTCCCACTAAGTATCAAACAACGTAATTCAATCAATACTTGCATTAATCCAGCAAAACGTGGCTTGAGGAATTAACACAAGAAGAACTAACTAGTATTCTTAAAACAACGTCATAGAAATTACTGGAAATACCCTACCCAAACTTTGAAATTGAAATATAGAAGTCGCTAAATCCCATTTATTCAAAACTTCGTCCGCCTCAGCACAGGATCTCATAGTGAGGAGGAATATGAAAAAAAAATTAATGTAAATCTATTTTTTATACTTATACCTCACCTTAAAATGTCAACATTATATAGAAATTAATTTTGAAAAATTTCCATAATAGTTTGCAAGTGTTCTTGTCAAAGTCCGAAAAAGTGTCCTCCTCATGGGAATATTTTTGTTTTTGACTTATTTGTTCGAAAGACTTCGTAAAAATTGCTTTCAAAAGTTCTTAACGTAAAAAACAAATTGAAAAATGTCAAATACGTAAAGTGGATAACTGACAGACAGCCAAGTCAAAATTCGACAAGGCAAAAACTTTGTTGTCGTATTGTCGACTTACAAGGAGGCAGGAGGCGCAACCAAAACATGAATTTATGAAAATGTGAAAAAATTTGGTTTTCGCTGAAGAAATTCTTATCGGTGGAAAAATTGATTTCCAAATTCATATTAAAATATTGGGTACTTTTAAAAAAAAAATATGTGAACTCCTCACACGGGTCCTAACTACTTCCTGCAAATCAGACTAAAATAATAATAATCATAATGTTTTATTATATTCTTTTTCTTTTATAACAAAATAACAAATAATGATATCCTCACTGGGATTTCCCTTGCTGAGGATTTCATTTACAAAATATTAAATTGCATTATATTAAATTGAGGTGAATGAAGAAAAAAAAAATTCTAAGGTGAGGTGTTTTAAGTGAAGTTGAGTGGTTTCTGTATTACTCTATATTTGGTGTTAATATATTTTCTATTTCAGATCTTCCTATGTAACGTATCCAGTGTTTTATTTGATTTTTAAATTTATTATGGTTGTTGTGATTTTTAAAGGACAGTTGGATTTTGTTGTCGAGTTTATTACCATAGCATATGAAGTTGTTTTGTCCAAATGTTGTGTTTGTGGTTTCTTGTTGATCTAGTGCTTCTAATACGGCATTCCCAATTGGGATATGCTATCGGTTTGTTAAGATATTTTTAATATTTTAAAGTTTATTTAATGTAGATTTAATTTGAATTCAATAACTTCTCTGCTCTCCCTCACGGAAGCCCATCTCGAGGGTTAGTTGGTGAAATATGAACATGTATGGGTGAGGTTTATTTTATTAAAACACTTAACTTAACACCCCGTTTCGCGGGGTCGAGCAGATGTCCCAAAAATATTAAATATATATGCCGCACGAAATATAACTGCCTCCATACGAAATTATATGATCCACAGGGGGTTGCAAAAAAACGAACCAATATTATAATATTAAAGTAGATATAATATCAATAATTCTTAATGAAAATATGAAACAAAGACACAGAAAATATTTAAAGAATAACTTTGCAAATGGGACTAGAATCCAGATTCTCTAGTCTTACCGGGACCTACGTCTCTACCGATTGAGTTGTTGAGACATATTTAGCTATTATAGTGCGGTGCAGCGCTATCGTTCTGCAAGCGTTAACGATGAAAATTGCGACGGATCAACAATTGCGATTTCAGTATGCGTTTGTTGATCCTTGCATGTGTTCCATTTGAGAGCGGTGTATTGCAGTTGGCGTATATCATGTATCGTATATATGTTGTTTGTCCTGTTATAATAAATTAAAACGATGTTTTTCACCATGTCGGATCTTAGTTCTATCACGGACGGCGACATTACGGATGATGAGCCCTTCGATCTGATAAATGGAGACAGTGATGACGGAAGTGCGAAATCACAATTGTGAAGCAATAAAATTTTCTATTTTATTGTTCTCTATATATTTAGTAGTTTTAGTTTTTTATTAGATGCCTGGGATACAATTCTTTTTACGTTTATTATCAAAAAGAATTACGAAGTTTGGTTGATATTATTTGTCCAAGTTATTGATTTTTAGTTAATATCATATTTATTTACTAGTAACACAAATTATCAATAGCTGTTTACTGCAAAATTAGTACAGCACTAAAACGGTTAAATTCGGTCAATTTTATAAATCTCATATTCACATTTTGAATTTCATGAAATACTGTTGTTGAACCGGAGTTTGAAAATTTTACCTACCAAGGCTTTGCTGTGGTACAAAATTATATTTAAATATTCGCAGCACGAAGAAAAATATTTCATACTAGCTGATGTGATCCCGGCCTTTCTCGGGGTTACATATATTTTTTGGAATAAAGTCATGAAGTTGTGATCTCTTGCTTGTCGTTTGGGTGCTATAATTGTCTTAACAGCGATAGTAATGCCTTGTGATGACTATTACTATATCTAAAAAAAAAACATTCATTTGAAAATTTTATTTCATTCCGGACATTTATTTTTTCTAAAGGTATCTACCATAAATAATAATGTTCTTAAGTAGGTGTTTTCTATTTTGAAAATTTTCTACCCAAACAAACATTCTTCTTTTGAATATGTAATCTGTGGCTAACCAGAGTGGTATATGTATGGGCTAAGGTAAATAAAAACATGGTGGGTTAAATGTTATTCATACTAATTTTAAAACGTTATAGTAATAGTTTTACAAATTGGATTTCATTCAATCTATTCCGGAAACCGGTCAAGTAATTGTCGAGAAAATCGAGAACAGATAGATAGACACATAGACGAACATTCATTTTTATACATTTTAGATATTCACAAGCCATGATGGTTTAATATTACTTAAATAAGTACGGACAGAACGTTGAAATACAATATACTTGTTAATTCAAGCGAGGGCCTTGAAGTTTTTGGTGACAATAAATGATTTGTCTAAATGATTTTGTCAGACTTTACGAAAATAAACTCAATTTACTAAAAATATCTAATAATATGTCTAACAACATGGGTTTTACTAAAAACTTGTTCGGACTTTGACTTGAATGTTCTCTCAAATGTGTTCGCCTCTCCCAGAATGTTTTGACGCGGCCATTTTCGTCTTCATATTTGTTATGTATAGATTGATATTATGCCTGATTTGTGAGGGAGACATATTGCATAATAAATATTTTTTTGAAATGATTCCGACTTTCGATGCCTTTGTAATTATATTGTTGAGTGGTGGGATATGCCTGGCCACTTCTGGAATGACAAGAGCAAGAGCGGAAGGAGGGAGAGGGGCTTGTCAAACTTTCGCAGGGTGCGGTAGGTCTGCGCATTGCAGACCGCTTTAAGTAGCCTGCGAAAGCCAGTTCGAGTTAGTTAGCCTTCAACCGCCCGCTTAATAAGGCGTCTTCTCTCTCGACAGCCCGCTCTGACTTCTGATCGAGTCGCCTTCTTTTCTTCTGACCACCGCTTACCCTGGACCCCCATCGAACAATTGCCTCTCACTGGACCCAGACCAAGCAACGTCACACGGACACATCCCTGACCAGAATATTTTTCAAATTACAAAAGTCGTAAAAAAGGTCTTGGCTTTAGTATCGTTCCTCCTTGCAGAGGGAACGGTAGGTTGTGCTTTCTTCCC